>JAJOOS010007077.1:0-60573 GCA_029582725.1 Solanum chiquidenum
CTAACAATATTTCCCCCTCTCCTTAGTGTATAGAATTACTTCATTATATGTTCAGTACTCTATACTTGTGTAATTATCCTCCTATGTGCTGATATAGAAATGGTATTTGCAAAAGCAAGTTTGGTGAATCCTCTTCTTAGTCAGTTGAAGTCAATTGTGTCATTTAAGCTCACAAGTAATGCATTGATATTAGATAGCTCCTTATGTCATTGTTACTGCCTTGAAGTATTACTTTCATGTCTTCTACTACTGGTCCATAGTTCCAAATATAAAAAAATGATTATGACCACCAAAACAACAATCTCAACGATTAAAGAATCTAAGTAAAACAATCAGTATAAATAAGGGTGGCAGCTCAGGGATGAAAGCCTAGATTGGGCCGATCCCAATTGGTATAGAAGGGTGGCAGCTCAGGGGCGAAAGCCTAGCATGGGCCGATCCCAATTTGTGTAATTATGAGGACCGCAGCCCAGGGGTTAAAATGCCTAGCATGGGTCATCCTCTTATACCACTGATCAGTTGGTCATTCGTATCACATGCTTTATAAAGATCATAACACACAGAAAGGTAAAGACAAGAATGTAACATACATGATCCCACAAGAATTAACAAATGTGGTCTTCTGTTCTGATTTATGCGTACATGTATTAATACTTAGTTTCATTCGAACTCTTATTTTATAATAGCCGTACATATTCAGTACATTTTCTCGTACTGACATCCCTCGCGGGGGACGCTGCATTTCATGTTGCAGGCACAAGTACTTCAGCTAGTAGACCTCCTTGGTAGGAGCACACGACACTCAGCTACTTTTGGTGAGCTCCAAATTGATTCGGAGCTTTAATGAGTCCTTGGTAGATTCATTTGGTATCGTGTCGTAGTTAAGAGTAAGGCGGGGTCTGTTCTGATTTATGCACACATGTATTAATACTTAGTTTCGTTCGAACTCTTATTTTATAATAGCTTTACATATTCAGTACATTTTATTGTACTGACGTTCCTCGCGGGGGACGCTGCATTTCATGCTGCAGGCACAAGTACTTCAGCTAGTAGACCTCCTTGGTAGGAGCACACGACACTCGGCTACTTTTGGTGACCTCCAGATTGATTCGGAGCTCTACTGAGTCCTTAGTAGATTCATTTTGGTATCGTGTCGTAGTTAAGAGTAAGGCGGGGTCTGTCCCGACCTACTCTAAGTTTTTTTTATTATCTTTTAGAGGCTTTGTAGACTTATGTATATGGTTTAGTTGTGGCCTCAACGGCCAAGTCTTGTATATAGGTTTTGGGTCTACTTATGTTGGTTTGTATCGTTGCATCCTATGTGAACTTGTCACAAGATTTTCATAGTTATATGCATAGTAAACACATGTTACATGTTGGTTCTCTCGGGCCTTTAAGGCATCGGGTACCTATCCGTCTTAATGAAATTTGAGGTGTGATAGCTCATAAAGAAAGTAACTAATGAGAAGATAGTGGAGGCCATAAAGAGCATTCCCAAGGACAAGGCCCCTGGAGTGGATGGTTTTCCCATTGAATTCTTTACAAAGAACTAGAACTTGTTGGAAAGGATGTTATAGCAGTTGTTCTACATTTTTTTTAGACTGGTAGGATCCATCATGCTATTAATGTTACAGTAACTTTAATTACTAAAGTTAATGTTCCAACAAAGGTTAGTGATTATATACCTATTGCTTGCTACACCACTTTATATAAAATCATAGCTAAGGTTTTAACTAACCGACTCAAGCCAGTGATTTCTGGTCTTGTTGATAAAGTTCAATTAGCTTTTGTGTAGGGTAGAAGTATAGTTGATAATATCATGGTCAGTCATGAAATATTCAAGAGCTATAACAAAAAATGGATTTCACCTAGATGTGTGTTAAAAGTTGACCTAAGAAAGGCGTATGACGCTTTTGAATGGCGTTTCTTAGAAAGGTTGATGAGTGATATGGGATTTCCAGCAAAGCTTGTGCAATGGATCATGAAATGCATATCTACAGTATCATATTCTTTGCATTTGAATGGTGGGCTTACTGAATCTTTTCCATCACAAAAGGGGCTCAGACAGAGGGATCCCATTTTCCTTTCTCTTTGTATTGGCAATGGAGTATCTTGGAAGAGAACTCCAGCAAATGGCAACAAATGTGGACTTTAATTATCAGTCCAGGTGTGAGAGAATGAACAACAATCACATTTTCTTTGCTGATGACTTATTGATGTATTGCAGGGCTAACTTAATATCAGTCAATTTGATGTATGCTGCCTTTAGGAAGTTTCATGAGGCATCTGGCCTACGAGAAAATACAGAGGAGAGCTCCATATACATTGTAGGGGTGACTGATCAAATAAAAAAATGTATAATTGAAGCATTGGGATTCACTGAGGGGACTATGCAATTCAGATACCTAAGAGGGCCACTAGCATCTCAAAAACTAGGAGTCAATGCATACCTCCCCTTAATTGAGAAGATAATTGCTAAAAACACTTGTTGGTCTGCTAAACAATTATCATATGCAGGGAGTATACAATTAATTAAAGTTTTCCTTTTTGAAGTACATGCTTACTGGGCTCAGATTTTCCTTATAACCAATAAAGTAGTCAAGGAAATTGAACAACTCTGTAGAATATTCTTATGGACTGGTGTTGTAACAGTCTCAAAGAAAGCTCTAGTGTCTTGGGAAAACATCTGCCTACCAGGAGCAGCAGGAGGACTTAATGTAATGAACCTATGCACTTGGAACAAATGAGCTATTCTTAAACTTCTATGGGAGATAGATAGAAAGAAAGATTGTTTATAGGTGCAATCGGTTCATAGCTATTACATCAAAGATGGGGACATCTACCAAGTAAGGATCCCTAGGAATGAATCTTGGGTGGTCAGGAAAGTGTTGGAGGCTAGGGAGCAGCTGAGAATTATATGTCATAGTCATGGGACAATAACACATCAATTGTAGGGTGTACAACTAAGGAAAAAGTTTTCAATTCATAAGGTGTTTATCTCATTACTACCAGACTATCCTAAAGTTGTCTGGAAATATTTAACAGTGAATCCAATGATACACCCTAGGCATAGATTTATCCTATTGTTAGCCATACAAAAGAAACTTGCAACAGTTGAATGACTATTAAAGTTTGGAATCATTGTGCCACTAGACTGTGTTTTCTGTGGACTGCAAATGGAAACATTTGCACACTTATTCTTTGAATGTCGAATTACCACAAATATTTTGAGACATGTACTTCAATGGTTGGGGCATAGCAGACAACCTATGAGATGGGAAGATGAAGTACAGTGGATTAGCCAAATAGCTAAGAAAAAAGGAGGAATAACTGAGATAACAAGTTGTGCTTTTGCAATGGTGGTATATAAATTGTGGAAAGCTAGCAACTATGCTCGATTTCAAAGGAAAACATTCCATACAATTATTTTGATTAAAGACATGGTGATCCATCTACACGTACGAGGCAGAAACAATGCATCTTGGAGAATGAGTGTACAAGAGATTTCCAACCATCCTGATTGTAAATAGAGCAACTTTTCCAGGCTGTCTGAACTAACTTATATATTTCTCAATGAAATACATATGCTAGTTAAAACAAAAAAATAGTTATCACTCGAGTATGGCTCCATTTGAGGAATTGTATGGTAGAAGGTGTAGATCTCCTATATGTTGGTTTGAGGTGGGTGAAGTTGCCCTAATAGGTCCCAAGTTGGTACATGAGGTTATAGAGACTGTTCAACATAATAGGGAAAGGTTGAGAACGGCTCAAAGTTGATAAAAGTCATATGCCGATGTTAGAAGAAGAGATATTGAGTTTGAAGTTAACGATTGGGCCTAATTAAAAATCTCACCCATAAAGGGTGTAATGAGGTTTGGTAAGAAAGGGATGCGTAGTTCCCGGTATGTAGGCCCATATCAAATTTTGAGGTGTTTTGGTTAAGTTGCTTATGAGCTTGAGTTGCCTAATGAACTGGCATTGGTGCATACGGTTTCCATGTCTCTATGTTGAAGAAATCTGTTGGTGATTGGCCATCTATAGTTCCCTTAAAAGAATTGGGAATTGATGAGAATCTTTCTTATGAAGAAGTTCTGGTTGAGATTTTAGACCAGCAAGTCAATAAGTTCAGGAATAAAAAAGTTGTTTTTGTAAAGGTTCTTTGGAGGAATCAGTTAGTTGAGGGTGCTACTTGGGAGGCTGAGGCCTATATGATGTCCTGATATCCTCATCTATTTTCTTCTACCCCTACTCTAGCTTTAACTAATAAGTTCCTCGTGGATTACTCTTTTGGTGTCATGTGTCTTAGATGTTCCCATGACTTCCTCATTTATGCATGTTCAAGAAAAATCTTAAGTTTTAATGAGTCAATTTGATTGATTTCTACATGTTTATATGCATTTGAGTATGAGTTGCATATAGACTTCATGATATGATGTTTTGAACATGCTTTAGCTTGGAGTTAATGTTTCCTCCTCAGATATGTACATTTATGTGATTGCATGCATGATGTGTTGTTAGATTAGAGTTCTTTTCTTAATGTGATATCTAGAATCCCATTTGAGGATGATGTTTCCAAGAGGGAGATAATGTAACACCCCTGAATCAAGAAACCTAGAAAATAGATCAAGTGGGAGGTCACCAGCCCTCCATTGAGCCATGACACCTTCATGGAGCCTTCACGGGTCGTGAAGGGAAACACTACTCGTGGTGGTGCTCATGGAGGCTTCCAGTTGTTGGCTGAAATGAGATCACCTCCCATGAGCCCCTAGATGCCTCGTGAAGGGCACAACAACTCGTGGTGGTTCCCGTGAAGGAATAAGCAGTATGCTCCCCAAGGAAGGCTCCTCTAACGATTACCCGGACGGCTTGTGAATATCCAAACGGGTCGTGATGGTGGTCTTGTGGTGGGATAAGGAAGCTTAGAGCCTTCCCAATCAACTGGTCAAGGACAACAGATTCCACTACGGCCCGTGATGTCCTTGACGGCTCGTGCATGCCTCTATCTAGAGGTTCGCGTCAGCAGTAAGTTAAGGACAGTCAAGTCTTTCCCTAATTATTTAAAATTGATACTATGTCATTTTTCCCTTTCTTAGAACCCCTATATACTCAAAATATTTTATAAATAAAACATTAAATTGGCCGAAGAGGCTACTCAAGTGTCAACATAAACAACTAAAAATGAAAATACTCATGCACTACTGTCTATCTATCTATGAAGCCTCTTATACTATGTAGGATGTCTGGACAAGACCCCGACAATCCTAAAAAATTGAACTAATAGAAGATAAATATGGGATCCTCCGGAAGCAAGAAGGCTCACCAAACAACTCTGGAACTAAACTGAATCAACGAAGCACTAGTTCTTGATCCCGATTATCTGTATTCACATCATAAATGATGCAGGCCAAATGACATTAGTACATGTAGTGTACGAGCATGCGAGAGGAAATATATAACATGACAAAAGCTTGAACAGGAACTGAAGAAACAACTTACTGTAACACCTCAAAATCTAGTAGGCATAACTAGGGCTAAGTGAGAGGGCAAGGACCAAAAAGGGGGATTAGGAAGCCTAGTGTTCACCCAACACATCCCACCTTCCCACGATGATGTACCACGAAATATTGGCACATTTGATGCTTGAAAACTAAGAATTAATATTGGAATCAAGTGTATTTATGTGGATATAATGTGTTTTGTAGTGTTTGTACAACTGAAATAAGTGGAAGTGAAAGAAGATAAAAAAGATGAAAAATCAGTAAAAGTGGAAGTAAAGACCATGGACAACCTCACGGGCCGTGGTCTTCACTACTGATCATGGAGATGATTGATGAATTGAACCAATGCTGAGGGTTGGAGGAGCTGAACAATAATTAAACTAAGTGAAGACCACGAACAACCTCACGAGTCGTGGTCGTCACAACGGTCTGTGGTGAGAGTCATGAAGATGAGCCAATGTGTAAGTCTTTGGAAGATAGAGTAAAAGAGCAACCAAGTAAATATTAAAGAAGGTCTCACGAGCCATGGTCTTCATAAAGGCCCGTGGTGGTGATCATGAAGATGATCCAGTGCTTAAGCCTCGAGGAGATTAAATGGGAAGTGACCAAGTGAAGACCAAAGACACCATGATGGATCGTGGTCCCTATGACGATCTGTTGAGTTGCTCGTGGTACCTACCCAATGTGTTAACCTTGAAGATCAAAAGTTGCATAAGTGCCTAGTATAGACCATGAGGGGCTTCACGGACTGTGAAGCCCTTGAAGGGTCGTAGATGTGGTAGTGAAGTATCCGATAGTTCAGTCCTACTTCGAGTACGACTCTTTTTAAAACACTTTATTTGAATTAATTAGGTCATTTTTTGTTTTTATCTCTTCTTATCTGGAACGAAGGACACAATTTCCATTATTCTTAGGTTTTGGTTTTGAAGATTAACATCGAATTAAGTTTGGAAGTTGAATTTTTGGTTCTTGAATTATCAAAGTATGTATCAATTTGCTTATTTTCGTGAGTATTTTTCTCATCATGTTTCCATTATATTCTTCTGAATGTTTACGTGAAATCATGAGTGTCTAAATACCACAACTAGGATTGTGAGATCTATGATGTAAATTGACGTGTAATTCCATAAAACGAGTAATAGGCAATTTATATTTGCAAATTATAATTTAGCTTTTGTTATTCATGTATTCTAATGAGTGCACGCGTTGGAGTGAGCCTGTATCTGTCATTTGTTTGAGAGAAAAATGATACTTAGGAAAAAACAAAATTAACTGAAAGAAATGGAGTCAAAGTTTGAGTTCAAGAGAAAAGAACTTTAACACTATTGCAAGCGAGGGTAAAGCTAGTAACACTCTGGGGCCGAGAGGACTTGAGTGAAAATTATCTGATTAGACTAAGAAGTATCAGATATATTTAACTCGTATATATTTTATAGAGATAAATTACCTAAAACTCAATTACGGAAGAACATTAGATGTAACGTTATGGGGAACACAATCCTAGTTTCATTTAATCATCGAAACAACTTTAGAACTTAAAACTCTGTTAATTGTTAATCTGGATTTTGAGTACCAATTTTAGTTACTAGAACATCACAACTAAACCCATTTTACTTTTCGGAATTGTTTCTTTAGGAAATAATAATGACATTCGAGTAAACGCGACTGTGAAATCATTTCTATAAAGAAATTCTCTGTGGGATCAACCTCAACTCACGTTGAGTTGTATAAAGTGACTTCGACCGTTTATATATCTTTATTGAGGTGTAAGTTTGGACGTACCGAATTTTGGCACCGCTGCCATGAAATTTTAATTCAGAATTGTTTTACTTGCTTTTATTCGAGTTGTAGTTATATTTCCTAATTTTACGTCTTGTTCTTTGTCTGTGTCTCTTTCAGGTGAGTTTGACTGTGTATGCAAAATACGAGAAGTAAAGGAGCTCCATTGATTCCTTACGACCCAGCACTTCGAAAGACTATTAAAAGAATGCACATGAACTTTAGGCTCAGAGGGAAAGATTGGGATTGAAGGTTGAAACTGTTGCAAGAGATATTCAGCAGAATGTTGTGAATAATCCGCCTAGGGTGGTGGATGAACAACCATGAGCGGAAGAAATAATTCCTCCCCATCGCCAACCACTAGCTCCAAGGGGTCGAGTACAGTATCCAGCTCACATGATGTATGAAGAGGATGACTTATATTTGGATGGAGCTGGAGTCATAGAAGCAATAGTGTTACCTGCACTACCTCCAGGTGTGAAATTCACAATCACCAGCACTATGATTCAACTGCTAAATCTGAAAGGTATGTTCAGGGGTGCAACTGGTGATGATGCAAATCAACATTTGATGAACTCTTTGGCGATTTGCAAATCGCAAGAAATCCCTAAAGTTAGCCAAACAACGATGAGATTGAGACTGTTTACATTGTCTCTTACTGGAGAGGAAACCAACTGGCTTAATGAGATGCCGGATGACTCAATCAGGACTTGGACTGAACTGAAGGAGGACTTCCTAGAACGATTCTTTTCAGAATTAAAAGAGCTACAAATGAAGGATAAGATAAGTTCCCATAAACAGCTACTAGGAGAAGCGATGCATGACACTTGGTGGAGATTCAACCAAAAGTTGAAGAATTTCCCAAACCATGGTTTCAATGAGAGACATTTAAAATAGGTTTGTTATAGATCATTGAATTATATTACTCAACATGTTGCTGATGCAGTGTGTGGAGGATAATTTATGAGGAAGCCATTCTCAGAGAGCATGCAACTGATGGACGAGGTGTCAAAGAATAACAGGGCATGGTACACCAGGGAAGCAGAAGTAGGAGATCTTGGGTACACTTTTGAACTTTCAGCTGAACAAAGAATGAGAAGAAGAAATGGATCAGGACATGGCACACATGAGGACCCAAATAGATCTACTCACGAAGCATATTATCTCAAAGTCTGAAAAGGTAAATGTTGTGGGACAACCAAATAGGTATGAAGATCAGGATATCTATCTAGATGAGGAGGCTAATTACCTGCGCAGCCTAGGAGGCTTCCAGAATTATAACTCAGGAAACCAGGGTTACAACTCTGGAAATGCAGGTCAGAACTACTCTAGAGAAGGACAATATGATAGGTCAGCAAACAAAGAGAAGGGAAACTTGCAGAATAGAGATGGAAATAGAAATGATCGAAGTGGTGTGTATGTACCCCTAGGTAATAGAGACCAGGCAAGTGATAGTTCCAGCGGGGGTCTAAGCTGGAAGACATGATGGCTAAGGTGCTTCAAAAAGTTGAATCAACTGATGCATGGGTGAAATAGATGATAGGTGACTTCTCCAGTATGATTCCACTGGTAGAATCTCGCACTACCTCCATCAAGCAAATAGAGCAGCATATGGGGTAACTTTCAGCATCCCTAAATCAAAGGAAGAATAGGTCACTGCGTAGTGATACTATTCAAAATACTAAGATAGATGGGCATTGAATGGCTAGAACCACCAGGAGTGGTAAGATTCTTAATAACTCAATTTATGTAGGTACTAAGAATTAATAAGTGGTTGAGCAAACTAAAAGAGAGGAGGCCGAAGCTGAACATGTAGATTACTCGGAGGATGCTCAGCCAATAGCGAAACAAGCAAGATCACTAGAGAAAGGGGTTTAGGGACCTATGCCTTTACAACATATCCCAATACCACCTCCTTCTTTCCCTCGAAGGCTTAAAAAGAAAGCTGAAGATGGGAAATTTGCTAAATTCATCACCATGCTGAAACAACTATCAGTGAATATCCCACTGGTAGAAGCATTAGAGCAGATGTCAAGATATGCCAAGTTCATAAAGGATTTGGTCACACAAAAAGAGTTGCAAGTATTTATTTGACTTACAATGTTCATCACTGCAGTGTTATTGCTACCAGATCTCTGGTTCATAAGAAGGAGGATCTAGGTGCATTCACCATATTGTGTGCCATCAGATCAATCAAATTTGCAAAAGCCTTATATGACTTAGGGGCCAGCATAAACTTGATGCCGCTGACCATCTACAAGCAATTGGGGTAAGGAGTTCCTAAGCCCACAACAATGAGGTTGATGATGGCAGATAGGTCGGTGAAATGACTGTAGCCATCTTATGTGATGTGTTTGTAAAGGTGGACGCTTTCATCTTTCCGGCAGACTTTGTGATCTTGGATTGCGAAGTGGATTTTGAGGTTCCCATCATTTTGGGAAGACCATGCCACTCGATGAGCATTGGTAGATGTTGAGAGATGAGAATTGAATTTCAGACTCAACAGAGAAGAGGTAAAGTTTAGTATATGCAGGTCAATGAAACAGCCACATGACATAAATGTGGTGTTTGCGATAGAGGTTTTTGATAAAGAAGAGATGGGAGCAACCATTGAGGACAGGTTGGCTGTTGAAACATTAGCAGCCATGTTGATGAACTTTGAAGCTAATATTTTATCTGACTAAGTATAGACCGTAAATGCTTTGCAGGGAATGGGAGCACAATCTTATGCTCCAAAGAAACTGGACTTGGATTTGAAATGTAGGCCAAGTCCTCCAGCAAAACCATCTATTGAGGAGCCACCTGCACGTTACCCAGTCACCTGAGGTATGTATTTTTGGGAACTAACAACACTTTACCTGTGATTTTGGCTGCAGATTTGAATGATGAACATGTTCAAGCTGTGATCAAAGTGTTGATAAGGAACAAAAGAGTTATTGGGTGTACCATTGCTAACATCATCGAGATACCTATGGGTATATGTACCCATAAGATCCAAGTTTATGAGAACTGCAGCCCAAGCATTGAACATGAGCGGAGGTTAAACCCGCCTATACAAGAAGTGGTCAAAAAAGAGATCATCAAGTGGTTATATGTTGAGGTGGTGTACCCCATTTCTGACAGTCACTAGGTCAACTCAGTGCAATGTGTGCCAAAAATGGTGGTATAACTGTGGTTGCGAAGGCAAAGAATGATTTGGTCCCACAAAGACCAGTCACTGGATGTCGCATGTGTATTGATTACAGGAATCTGAATAAGTGGACCTTGAAGGATCACTTCCTGATGGCATTCATGGACTAGATGCTTGACAGGTTGGCTGAAAAAGGGTGGTATTATTTCTTAGATAGATACTCTGGCTACAACCAGATATCAATTGCTCCTGAAGATCAGGAAAAGAGCACATTTGAATGTCCTTATGGAACCTTTGCGTTTAAATGCATGCCATTTGGACTATGTAATCCACCAGCAACTTTCCAGAGGTGTATGATGTCTATTTTCTCGGACATGGTGGAGGACACTTTGGAGGTCTTCATGGATGATTTTTCAGTGGTAGGTGACACCTTTGATGACTGTTTTCTTAATCTTAGCAGGGAACTACAGAGATGCGAGGAGGCCAATCTAGTGTTGAACTGGGAGAAGTGCCATTTCATGGTCAAAGAAGGCATAGTCCTTGGGCACAAGGTATCACAAAAGGGGTTAGAGTTTGACAAGGCTAAAATTGAGGTGATTAAAAAGTTACCCTGGCCTATCTGTGTGAATGGTGTTCGAAGTTTCTTAGGACATGCCGGATTCTATAGGCATTTCATCTAGGAATTCTCAAAAATTTCACACCCCAAGTGCAAGCTCTTGGATAAGGAGGTGAATTTTTTTTTTAATGAGGCATGTCTCAGAGCCTTTGAATGCCTAAAGGAGAAGTTGATTTCTGCCCCAGTGATCTTTGGCCCAGATTGGGCTGATCCATTTGAGGTAATATATGCTGCTAGTGGTACTACTTTAGGAGTTGTGTTAGGGCATAAGCGCAACATGATGTTCCATTCGATTTACTATGCTAGTAAGTCACTAAATGGAGCACAGCAAAACTACACAATTACTGCATAGGAACTACTGGCGGTGGTGTATGCTTTTGAGAAATTTAGAGCTTACTTGTTGGGTACTAGAGTGATAGTCCATACTGATCATGCAACTCTGAGATATCTCATCAAAAATAAATATGTCAAGCCAAGGTTGATCAGATTGTTGTTACTTCTTCAGAAGTTTTATTTTGACGTTAAGGATAGGAGATGTTGTGAGAACCAGGTGGTTGATCTCTTGTCTAGGTTGGAGGATCTAAAGAAAGAGGAACTTGAGCTCGAAATAAATGATTCTTTCCGAATGAACAAGTATTAGCCGCTACTCTTGATCTTATTCCCTGGTTTGATGACTTTGCTAACTTTCTTGTTAGTGATTTGATGGCTGCTGGGTTGACATTTCAGCAAAGGAAGAGGTTCCTGCATGATGTGGGTAAGTATTTCAAAAATGAACCTTATTTGTACAGGGTGTGTGCTGATAATATCATTACGCGATGCGTCTCTGAATATGAGATGTTGCACATTCTAGAGGCATGTCACTCCTCTCCAGTAGGTGGCCATCATGGAGGTGCTCGAACAACCCACAAGACACTTCAGTATGGGTACTACTGGCCCATAATTCATCAGGATGCAATGGACATAGTAAGGAGTTGTGATGTGTGACAGCTGCAAGGAGCCATCTCTCAGCGCCATGAGTTACCTATGACACCTATTTTGGAGGTGGAGTTGTTTGATGTATGGGCAGTTGATTTCATGGGCCTATTTGTGAGCTCCTATGGACAGAAGTACATATTGGTGGCAGTGGACTATGTGTCCAAATGGGTTGAGGCAGTTGCTTTGCCTGAGAATGATGGCAAGAGTGTTGCTGGTTTTCTAAAGAAGAATATTTTCTCAAGGTTCGACACACCTAGAGCTATCATCAGTGATGGCGGTTTCCATTTCTGCAACAAGGTATTCAGTGGGCTTCTGGCCAAATATGGGGTTAAATAGCACAAGGTGGCAACTTTTTATCATCCGTAGACCAGTGGTCAAGTGAAGGTGTCCAATAGAGAGATTAAGGCGATTTTGGATAAAATAGTGAATGCCAACTAGACAGATTGGGCACGAAAGTTAGATAATTCTCTATGGGCATTTCAGACAGCTTTCAAGACGCCAATTGGTATGTCTCCATATCAATTGGTGTTTGGAAAGGCATGTCATTTGCCGGTGGAGCTTGAGCATAAAGTAGTCTGGGCTTTGAAGAAGTTGCACCATAGTTGGAGTGAAACTACAAACCAGAGACTGGATCAAATTAATGAGATGGATGAGTTCTGTTTAAGAGCATATAAGAGGTCCGTAGTGTACAAGGAGAGGGTGAATCTTTATCATGATAAGCATATTGGAAAGATAACTTTTAATCCCGGTGACTTGGTGTTACTTTTCAACTCTAGACTTCATCTGTTTCGAGGAAAGTTGATATCCAAATGGTCTGGACCTTTTAAGGTAACTCAGGTGTTCCAGTCGGGTGCTATTGAACTTGAAAATGACAAGGGCGAGAGGTTCAAGGCCAATGGTCAGCGAATCGAGAGATACATGGGGGTTCTAGAAGAAGTGAAGATTATGGAGGAATTTAAACTTGATGAAGTTTGAGTAATCAAGTAACATGCGTCGTACCGCGAAGTTAAATTGTTCTTTTCTTTGGAGGCAACCCAAGATTGTCATTGTAATAGGTACTTTCTTTTTTATCATTTTTCTTTGTTTTTAAAGAGTCACTGTGTGTTGATGCATACAGGAAGGTTTTGGACTAAAAATTGCAGGAACTTAGTGCAGACATATCTTCACGAGCAGTCCCACGGGTTGTGGTGCCCTTCACGGGCAACTTCACGGCCCATCATCCTTAACTACAGTCCATTAGGGAACTGGAAATTGCCATAACTTGGTTCACAAAAGGGTTCATGGTCCGTCAGACTTTGTACGAACGGTCTAGCCTCTCGTGAACCTCAGGTAAGAAATTTAGTCTTTAAGTCATGTTCATGGATATTTCCACATACAGTGATGTCCTTCACGGACAACTTCACAGTCCGTCATCTGCTACCCAGCAGTACCAAGGTTTGCTTTTCTCCCCATTCTTCATCCTATAACGGTTGCTAAAGGGTTAAAAAATGATTCCCATCATCCATCAGTTTTTAGTTCATAAAAGAATCGAAGCCCTAATCCTAAGTTGTCAAGGAGTTCAAGTCGAGTTCACTGTCTTTTTTTTTAGTGAAATTTTCTTCTAATTCCAAGTAATTTCTTATATCACTTGTTATAAGTTTGATCTTGTCTAAAAATAAGTTAGAATTGCTTTGATTTAGTTGAAATTAGCATGATCATGTGATGAACAATCTGGTTAATATTGAATTGTTTTGGGTTAGTTTGAATTGTGTAAAATTGATGGGTTTTGTGTGGGTATGATTAGGGTATATGTGTATTGGATGAATATTGTTCTTGTTGGCCTTGTGGTTGTTGAAATTTGGTGGTGTTAGTAGTAACGTTGTGATCCGGTGTTAAAAATAGGGTAACATGTCCTATAGTGAAGTTGGGGGATAAAAAGACTGATTGATTGCCCAAGTGTAAGACCACGATAGGCTTCACGGATCGTGGAAGCTGCTATGAGCCATGAAACTACTCGTGGACCACACTTGGGAATTTCATACAATCACTGGTTATTTTCACGGACATTATTACGAATCGTGGTTCACTCCACAGACCGTGCAATCGTCTGTAAACAATACTTGGTTAAACCACTATGTCACACTGATTCTGTGCTAAATTCATGAGAGGCTTTACGGACCAGGGTACCTACCACTGCTCATTGAGCTCCCATATAGTTTATTGATTTTGTATAGTTTACTTTTTGTACTTTTATTCTTGTTTCGTCTTTTGATTTTGTGGCCCTCCCCAACGATAGATTGGGTGACGACATTCTTAAGGCAAGGCGCCACATTGTAATTACACAGGGGAAGTCTGAGTACTCGATAGTGTGTCGCTTTACTGATTTATGTACTAATGGGTGTTGTGTTTCTCAGGTACTATGCCTCCAAAAACAAAGAACACAACTCTACTTCATCACCCACTACTTCACAATCGGAAGGGGGTAACACTTCAGAGTCTAATAAGTCATAGGTACAGATAAATGTTACACTTAAAGATCACCCACCTCGAGCTACTAGATCCAGTACAGCGAGGGCCATCTTTCAAAACACTCCTTCCCAGTCCGAAGAGGGGTAACAGTTCCAGAAGTGGCGAGGAAGAAGGTAGCCAGTCTGATAATGGTTCGGGAGGAAGTTCAGAGTCGGCAAGCGGCTCTCAGGAAAATTCTACCACACCTTCACTTGCAGTCAACACAGAAGCTGAAACTGAAGCGCAAGAAAATGCAGGTTCATTAGGAGAAGATGAGGAGATCACCATTGATGACACCGTAGTGCAATATGTGAACATCCATGAAGTAGATTCTGTAGCGAGAGAACAACTAATTGACTGTTCCCGCTCTATATGAATTATGAACAGGTGAGAGGACTTCTTTAATAATGGAATTGTGACCAAGTCTGGTAGTTTCAAGAAAAGATCAATCATGCTTGAGACCAGAGTGGTGGTGGCTAATATCAAAGCATTCCCCAACATTTATCGGATCTTCTAGTTTTATTAGTTTGACTGGATAAACAATGCACGTGAAAAATATTCTACCCACTTGGCAAGAGGGATTTATGCGTCTTATGCAACTAACTACATTGATAAACTTTGCTGCAGAAACTGAGACAACTAAATGGGGGAAGAAAGACATTTCTAGTATCGGGGGTCAACTCAACTCAATTTTGGTTCGGATAAAGTCAATAGATATCTCTGAGGCTACTATCAATAGGATGCCGCATGACCCGGAATACACTGCACCACCTTCATTTGGCCTCTTTGAGGGAAAACATCATGCGGTCACCACTGATACTGAGATGGAGATTCAGAGTTCTCGAGAGAGGGTCTTGTGCTGGATTGCGAGACAAATTGTCGTAGATGGGGGGAATGCAGTTTGGGTCACAGCAACACCGACACTCATTACTAAAGCTTCACTATCTTTCCAAGCTAAGGTTTGGTGGGCTGTTGTCTGTGCACAATTGAGACCTACAGTTAATGATAATACCTTGTCTCCTTCACTGGCTTATTTGGTAGTGTGCCTCATGGTTGGTTAGTCGGTAAATGTGGGGCATATTATAGCGACTGAGATGAGAGACAGGGCACTAAACGAGATTGTCGGACTTCCATTTCCCTGTCTAATAGGGATATTATGTCGACAAGCAAACATTCACCCAAACAGGCTAGTTGACAGATGGGGTGAGGCTTCAAGACTCACACAGGCCTCTAAAATCAAAGATGTTGCTAACCATCTGTTTGGTGCGAAATCTGGAGTTGTGGATTCTTTGGTTGTTATTCCTCACGTCCCAATTGACATTCCACATGGTGATAGAGGTCCAGAGCAGGGGGAGTCATCACAGCCATCTATAGAGGCACCACCACCACCAACTTCAGCCTCACAGGATCCAGGTACCTTTGTCACATTCCTATGATATTTCTTGAGAAATTGGTTGTAGATCAGTGCCAAACCAGGACTTTAGTCGACTAGACTGTAAACCAAATACCTCAGTAAATAGAGCGAGATGTGTTAGCTGCAAAGAAAGAGATAAAAGATGAGATGCGAAAGGATCTGGCTTTCCTAAAAGACAGGATGGATGGTTTGGAGACCCTTGTCCAGAAACGATTCCAGGCCGCTGGCTCAGAATATACTGAAGAGTTCAAATCACAATTGTCCGAGATGCGAGTTCAGGTTGTTAAATTAGCAGAAAATCCAGTACAGGTGCCCACTCTGCGCATGCCAGATTCATTTATGCAATTGATCAGTCACGCACCCTCCACTCAATCACTTGATGATTTCTAGGGTTAACTGCCCAAAAGTAAGTCCGGTAAGAGAAAACACAAAGCAAAAAAATCTAATGAGTTACCTTCTCACCTGTCTAAAGAGGAAAGAAGGCAACAAAAGAATGCCTGCAGGGCATCAAGTAAAGAAGCAAGAGAAAAAGGAGCACTTGAGCAACAACAGAGAGATACAGTGTTAGCTGGATCTTGTGGTAGTGGAGTACCTATCCCGATGATTAATAGCCAGCCTGATCATGCACTGGTTTCTAAGAGTGCACCAATTGATAAGGGTGTCAATGTTGATCCAGATACCGGCGCATAGAGCGCCGTAGGTATGACCCATCCTCATAGCCGTGTTTTGATTCTCTTCATTGACTTTGAGGGAAAAGTCCTTTTGTTTGTGGAGGGGGTGGTGAGCAGCCTGCTATTCTACCTGTTAGGATGAATGGAGGTTGACTTTGTGTGTATTATGGAAATTATGATTGTTTTGCTTTTATTGTGATAAGAATATTCAGTGTCTGTGTGTTGAGCTGTGCAACAACTAGTCTGTGAAAAAATGACGACCTTAATCTAAAATTTGAATGTTAGGATCTGTAGATGACATGTTAGATACTTATATGTTGAACATTGCTAGTCTGATAAATAAATTGGTTAACGAAGAAACTGGAGAATGTAGTCATGTGTCGTGTGTGTGTGTGTTTTGCTCGAAGTCTAATGCTAGGAGCAGAAACTAGAACTTGCTCGAGTAGTTTTTCTTGGATCTGAGAATAATCGGATAGGAGAGGATCAGTAGGCCATTTTGGTTAAGCCATTAAAAACCCAGAAATAAAACAACCAAATAAAAAGCTTATCACTTGAACCTGATTTTAGCCTGAAAATCAGTCTTTGTTCTTACCCAGTAAATATCATATCCTTGGTTCTCCGAAGATACGATGTCACAACTCAGGCCAAAAGCCTAAGTTGAGGGTCATTGCAATCCGATCAGAAAGAAGAAGTGAAAAATAAGGTTCAACCAGTGAGCTGCATGCATATAAAAAAATGAAGAAAAAGAGAAAAGAAAAGAAAAGAAAAAGTAAAAAAATAACTGCAGTTGGGCTATGCTGAAATCAAGAAAAAGTAGGAATTTCTCATAAAAGAGTTGTGTAAAAAGAAACTTTGGAGAACCAAGGGACTAGTCACTCACAAACCCAAATATCCATTCCCTAACCTGAGCCTATGTTACAAGCTGATAAAGTCCTACAGTGATCCTATTTCGGGTGTTTGAAAGATAGAACATAGAAAACAAGGGCAAGCCTATGGTAGTTTGTTATTAGTGTTAGAAGTTCTTTAAGAGTGCGAGCATAGTACTTAGTCCGAATTATCATGAGTGAGGGACTTCTTTGGTGTGAGGACACAGTGATTGCATTCCACAGTAGATTGTGTTAGCTGATAGTGCACAGGCATACGCATGATCGATTGTGCGTAATGAGATGTCATATATTGATCCTTGCATGTTAGATTCATTGTTTTGAATACAAATTGTGTTTGAGATAGCTGATGCGTAGTTTCAAAAGTGTTTGAATGATTTGAGGGCCGAATGTATTGTTTTCTCATCACTTGAGGACAAATAATTGTTCTAAGTTGAGGGTGTTGATGTTCTGCAAAATCTTGGCATATTTGATGCTTGAAAACTAAGAATTAATATTGGAATCGAGTGTTTATGTGGATATACTGTGTTTGGTAGTGTTTGTACGGGTGAAACAAGTGGAAGTGAAAGAAGATAGAAAAGATGAAAATTTAGTAAAAGCGGAAGTAAATACCACGGACAACCTCACGGGTCGTGGCCTTCACTACTGATCGTGGATTTGAACCATTGCTGAGGATTTGAAGAGCTGAACGAGAATTAAACTAAGTGAAGACCATGAACAACCTCACGAGCCATGGTCCTCACAACGGTCTATGGTGAGAGTCATGAAGATGAGCCAGTGTGTAAGTCTTGGGAAGATAGAGTACAAGAGCAACCAATGAAAGATTACGGAAGGCCTCGCGAGCCCTGGTCTTCATAACGGCCTGTAGTGGTGATCGTGAAGATGATCAAGTGCTTAGGCCTCGAGGAGTTTAAATGGGAAGTGACCAAGTAAAGACCACGAACACCATGATGGATTGTGGTCCCTATGACGGCCCGTGGAGTTGCTCTTGGTACCTACCTAGTGTGTTTACCTTGAAGATCCTAAGTTGGAGAACTTCCAAGTAAAGACCACGAGGGGCTTTACGGACCGTGAAGCCCTTGAAAGGTCGTAGAAGTGGCTGTGAAGTAGCCGACAGTTCAGTCCAACTTTGAGTACGACTCTTTTGAAAACACTTTATTTGAATTAATTAGGTCGTTTTTTGTTTTTATCTCAGCCTATCTGGAATGAAGAACACAATTTCCATTATTCTTAGCTTTTGATTTTGAAGATTAACATCGAATTAAGTTTGGAAGTTGAATTTTTTGTTCTTGAATTATCAAAGTACGTATCAATTTGCTTATTTTCATAAGTATTTTTCTCATCATGTTTCCATTATATTCTTCTGAATGTTTACATGAAATAATGAGTGGATAAATACCACAACTGGGATTGTGGGATCTATGACGTAAATTGAAGTGTAATTCCGTAACTCGAGTGATAGGCGATTTATATTTGCAAATTATAATTTAGCTTTCGTTATCCATGTATGCTAATGAGCGCATGCATTGGTGTGAGCTTGTATTTTTCATTTGATCGAGAGAAATGATAGTTAGGAAAATGCTAAATTAACTGGAAGAAATGTAGTCAAAGTTTGAGTTCGAGAGAAAGAACTTTAACACTATTGCAAGCAAGGGTAAAGCTAGTAACACTCTAGAGCGAGAGGATTTGAGTGAAAATTATCTGATTTGGTTGAGAATTATCAGATATATTTAACTCGTATGTATTTTGTAGAGATAAATTGCCTGAAACTCAATTACGGAAGAACATTAGATGCAACGTTATGGGGAACACAATCCTAGTTTCATTTAATAATCGAAACAACTTTAGAACTTAAAACTCTGTTAATTGTTAATCTAGATTTTGAGTACCAATTTTAGTTACTAGAACATCACAACTAAACCCATTTTACTTTTCGTAATGGTTTCTTTAGGAAATAATAACGACATTTGAGTAAACGCGACAGTTAAATCATTTATGTAAAGAAATTCTTTGTGGGATCGACCGCAAATCACGTTGAGTTCTATAAATTAACTTTGACCATTTATATCTCTTAATTGAGGTGTAAGTTTGAACATATCACACGGCCATCATGACGGTTCATGGTAAGGACAACGAGTAGTGGTGAGGCTCATTATGGTGAGGAAGTAGCTATGTCAAGCTGCCCCAAAACTAGACTCTCCCCACGAGCCACTTGATGGCTCATGAAAGGACACCACCGCTGTGGGAGGTGTCGTGGTGATGAATTAGAATTTTAGGGGTTAGGGGGGAAGGTTGCGTAGTTACTAGTCGATGGACACTGAGGGAACCACGGCTCGTGGAGAATCACGTGGTCAAGAGACAAACCATTGTAAGTTGAGGGTTCAATGGCCTTTTATGGTTTTAATTAGATTAAAGATATGCCATTTTGCCTAAGCCTAGGACCCCTATATAAGTCATTTTAAGCCCAAAACTCACCCATTCAAGTCGTTATTTCCAAAACCCAAGAGAAAATCAAAGTTCTTCGTCCCCAAAATATTTCTCTCTCTAGAACTTGAAGAAGAAGAAAGGATACAAGCTAGGATGAAGGACAAGCCTCATTTCCTCCATTTAAGTTAAGCTTTGGGTTTAAAGGTATGATAATTTAAATCCATGGAGTCCTTCCATCCATGGAGTTCCCAAATTCCTCAATTTCAAAATGTAAAATTCCCCAATTGAGTTACGGTTTCTTCAATTAGCATAGGTTCCTTTCATTATTAATTTAAATGATTGAATTGTGATCTTCTAAGAATGAAGTGATGAATTGCAATGATTTTATGATGAATTCCCCATGAACCCATGTAAACCCTATGTTTTAAAGTTATGAACTATATGTTTTGGGATTTTAATCTTCCAGGAAGAGTGTTATGAAATTGAGCCTAGCTACTGGAATTTTGGGCGAGCTAGATCAGGGCTCGCCAACCCACTTGGCGCATCTCCCAAAGACCCCCCTCATCGCCGAAGTAAATGTCTTTATTATGGAGCATTCTGGAAAATTAGGCAAGCCAAGGGTCCATTAGGCGTATCGCCTAGTGCCCTTGGCGAGCCAAGTAGTGCAATGGGCGAGCTAGACCGGGGCAACAGGCTGTTTTTAAATTTAAGTCTTAGGGTCTTTAGTAATTCTTCCAAAATTGAACCCACATTGTTTTACTCTTTTCCTAACAAGTATATAAGTTTTTTAGACTCGAATACCCCCAATTAAGTCACTTTTATAGAATAAAAAAGAAAACCCAAGAACTTCATCTTCCTCACAATATTTCTCTCTCTAAAACTCAAGAAGAAGAAAGATAGAAATTGGAGCTAGGGTTTGGAAAATTCAAGTTGGAGTTAATCAATCAAGGTATGATGCCTTTTAATCTATGGGTAGCTTTCGCCCATAGAGTCTATTAAAACTTGATTTCAAAGCTTCTAATTCCCCAAAACCTAGGGTTTCAATCTAAGTCATGGGTTCTCTTTCAAAACGTTTTAAATTATTTATTTATGGTTGATTATGGTTAATTATTGTGTATTATGGTTTAATTTATGATTAATTGTTGATTTATGATTTAAAAAAATCCCCCCAAAAACACATGAATCCCCCATATTGCTAAATTGTGAATTCATGATGTGGGTTGATTGATTTTAGAAGCATGTCAATTTATCATGTTTATATGGATTAAGTTATTGAATTATTATTTTCCCCTATCTAATGTATAAATTCTAGATGTTTGGGTTGAGTTGATTCATAGCCTTGAAGGGCAAATTATGAGAGTTTGTACAGGTTATTAAGAATTGTGTATGAGCCTATGATTCACTTAGAAAGTTAAGATCCTATGACTATTGTGTAATTGCGGTATTGTTGCAAGATCATTCTCCCCATACCCTTACACATGACTATGCATGAAATGTCTATGAATATGATAATATTGTTGTGTTGATTGAAAGGCTATTCTAATGAACACACTATAAGCATGATGTGAAAGGTTTACTCATATATTGATGATTCTAAGGTTGAAAGGACATTCTCACCTAATTAATCTATGAGCTATTATGATACCATGTTGGTTTGAGTGCCTAATGCATTCTTGCATGAACATGAACTTAAGTAAAGACTTAATATGAATTTAAAGAGAATTATGCTTAGCACCGAGTGGATATGAGTATGAGATCGGGTTCCCAAAGTAGTTGTCTCATGAGATGGAAACCTTCATGTTAGTAGTTCGGGTTTCTAATAGCAATCTCCCTATCCCATAACTATGTGCCCATATAGGTTTTTAGCTAGTTCATCGACCTAAAATCTTATATGTGAGTTCTACCGTAGGAAAGTAGGACACCTCTTTTCGGTGTGGGGGTAAGACACCGGATTCCATGTAGCTCACATGGTCTATGTCGGTTAAGTCTATATTTCCCTATATGATAAGAATATGAATTATGACAAGAAAATGAGATATAGCTATGACTTCTTAAGAGGTACTACTTAATATGGGGGTATGGGACTCTATTTATGCATTGCACAAGTAGGCTTTAAGAGTGGTTATGGTGAGGTTCTCTTATGCTATGAAGACTTATGAATTATGCATGTATGGTATAAATTGTTGTCAAGAAAGACTATGCTTGCTACAAGTTATGAATATGAAAATTTCCTTGTCTACGAATGTTTCCAAATGATGAGGTCAAGGTATGATATGTATCATGTTGGTGACCCAAACATGGTACTTAGTATTAGGTATGATTATGGGATCTAACCTATGCATTGAACAAGTATAGCTTTGGGTTGCTTATGATATGATGTGACTTATGTTTCTTCACAAATGTGCATGATGGCTTTTAAACTTGATAAATGCATGGTTTGAACTAAATGTCCCTTTTAAGCATGTTTTTAAGGATTTTTATGCATGGCTTCAATACTTAGTACATTTTTGTGCTAACCCATATTCTTTACCTTTTCTCTATAAGTGTAGGTCCCAGTCGTTGTGGTGGCTTCTCTTTGGTTGAAGGCTTGGATTGATTTTGTCCTTGCCTTGGTAAGTGATGAGTCCCCAAATTGGACTCATTTAGGGCTATATTTTAATACAAATTGTGTCCTCAAATGCTTATATTATCTCAATATCTGATGAAAACCTTTAAGTTTTAGGTATTTGAAGTTTGAAGTAATGCATGGACACTACTTCGCAAAAAGGAATGAAAAGACTGAAAAAGAACAAGAAAATGAAGGCCTGAGGATCACCGAGTTCACTTGGCGAATCGCCGAAAGGTCTCACTTCTCCTTTTGTTCCAGTGTGCTGAGCCTTGAAGGAAAGGATCAAATCGGTGGAAAAAGGGAGTTGTCGGCGCATTGCCGAGAAGGTCCGCGAAGTAGTACTATGTCGCTCAATGACCCAGAGCACGACGATGCCGAAGGATGGTGCAAGACGATGACAAACTACACCGAAGGGCGAATGGCCGAGTTGATCGGCGATTCTGACTAATGTCGCCGAGTGATTCGCCGCATCACAGATTTTTGGAAACTATAAATACTCATTGAGAGTTATAGCTTAGTATCAGATTTTAGAGAGAATTTTGAGTATCATATTTTTATTTAGTACTTTTATTTAATTCTCAAATGTGTAAGGGTTTGAAGACCTGAAGAAGAAGAGGGTTTCATCTCTTCCAATTTGGAAGTGGGTCTCTTGGATTCTTCGTTCTTTGCTTAAATCAAGACTTATTTCTCTATACCCATTTGATTTCAACATCATTAAAGGTATAAATTTCTATCTCTTGATTTGTGGCTAAGAACCCCCATCCTTGGGGTGTGATTTAGTAAATATGTTTTGTTATTATTGTTGGGTATTGCTTGTTGATAGGTTAAATGTATTTTAATCATGATTTCACCTAGTGGTTGTGGTTTAATTTTATGGGTTTGTAGTTGCAAATACAAAGCTACCCATGTGTTTTCGGCTTCCCCAAGAGAGAGGTCGCGAAACCAAGACCGCTAGACTGATGGCCTATAGAGTGGGTCGACATGAGGTTCAGCCCGAGAGGGTGAGCCCTAGTCCCATATCCTAACACTCAGCTCGACAGAGTGAGTGGGGTAAGGCGTAGGCTGGTCTTCATGCGGCAAATAGGTGTCCAAAAGGAACGCATTTGAAACAAGATAAGTTGCCTGAGAGGGAACTTATTTCGATCTAAAGTTTAGCCTAGTCACTATTATCTTGCAAATTTCCTATCGAAAGCATGTACCCAACTATTTATTTCAGCGTGTATTGCAGTCACAGCCCAAGAACTCTTCCCCATACTTGATTTATTGTTGTTTTTGTTGTTTTTACTTACTAGTGACAAAACGCCCATTCATATTTGACACTTTTGTGTCCCCCCTTTGATTTACAATATTTTTATTCGTTAATGTCCTTAGCTACGACTAGTTAGAACTAAATTTTATTTTTATATTAATTCTCAAGACCACTCCATTGGGACACAACCTCAACCATTGGTTGGGTTACTATACTATCACACGATCGTAGACACTCGTACTAGATGTTGTGTCGTTGATGATGTGAATAGAGAAATTCTAAAAATCAAAATGGCGCCGCTGCCGGGGATTGGTGTTACTTGAGAATTTTTAGATTAGTAAAATTTCCATCCTTTTTAGTTGTAGTTTACTAACCTTATTTTTAGTTTTGTTTTCTTTAAATTTTTTGGTGTAGGTAGATTCCCTGAGCATGGCTAAGGGAACTAGTGGAAAGTCAGCTGGGACAAACGAAGAAGTCAAAGGTGACTACGAGTTAACCGCACTGGTAACTCAGTTGAATGAGTTGGTCACCAGAATAACAGAGAAGGAAAACCAGTGCAAGAGCCCTGGGAGGTACATACCTCCTCACGAGAGGAAGCAGTCGAGAGACAGAGAGAACAATCGTGTCGAGGACACACTCCAAATCATTCTTCAAAAAGTCACCGAACAGGATCGACTGTTGGAAAAGATGACAGTGAGTATTGCAGTGTTGAACCAAATGGTTGGCTAGCATTCTAGATCGATCCAACTGATTAAGACACTCCTGAATTATGCGGTGCCTCCTCTTCACTCAAATGAACTATTGGGGTTACCTAGTGACACTAGGGCCAACCCAACCAATGGGGAGTAAGTAAGGATTCGCATCGAGCTACGACGTTAAATAAGGTGCTTCTTGGGATGCAACCCAAGGTTTTAAATGCTTACATTTGCTTTTACAAATAATGGTATGTTAGTGGTGCAGGTTTGAATGAGGAAAAGTGATGAAAAATGCAAATTGGCTAGAAAATGGTCAGTCGGCGGACAGCTGAACAGGTCGGCGATCTCAACTTAGAATGCCATCTTGCTCCCAAGAAATTGACAAGTCTGTAACAATCGGCAGGACAAGGGACCACTCGGTGAATCACCGACTGGATCGGCGATCGCAACTAACGTCGCCGAACTAGAGCGAACTAAATTGATTATAATGGCCAAAAGTCCAAAATTTTTAAATCTCTCACTTTACCTCACTCACAAATATCCTAACTTTGCACTAAGGTAGCATTTTCTTTAATTTAGCATTACTCTAGCTTTTTAGTTTGGGACTTCTGCTCGGAACTGGAATACTTTGCTGCCTAGCTTTTCAAATCGAATTTTATTGACATTGAAGGTTGGTTTCCTTTTCCCATATTTACATTGGAAAGTTCTCGTACTCATTTGCAATAACTGTATCTTAGTGATGTGTGTTGGGCTTCCCTGATAGGATTACAATGGTAATATGCGCACTTTAACTCCAAAAGCATGCTTGTGTTGACTGATTGTCGAATGTTCATAATCTATGTGCTTTAAAATGACTTGGGTTGTGATCACATGTTGTTCTAATTGATTGGGTGAAGTCTGAGTAGCCCTTATTTGTGTTAAATGTCAAACATTTGCTCAATAATAGAGAGGTGACGGTGCTTTTAAGAGCTAACATCGTCATATGTCCAAATGCAGCAAGTCCGGGGAAAATCTAAGTGTTTAGGGGTGATGGGTAGTATGGGTCTTGTTTGAATTCCGTTATTGCATGCTTTGATTTTTCTTTTGGGGTTTGCGGGATTGAATTCGAGAATATGGATTGAAAATGGGTTCGTTTAAGCATTTGACGGTTCGCCCAATGTCTCCATCTCACCCTTAATATCAGGTCGAGTTAGACGAGACTGTAACTTTCGGTGAGAAGCCATGGGTCACCGAACGCACTCGGTGACTCACCGAAAGTAATATTGATCACATTTTGTATGCTACCCCTGAGACCCTTATGCACTGTAGCTTTCGGTGCACAAACCCTTTCTCGTCGAACGTATTCGGTGTATCACCGAAAGGACTTTCCTAGCGCCGCCTTGCTTTAATACTTAGCCAACCTCATCGGTGAGCCAGATTTAGCTCGCCAAAGTGGTTCGGCAACTTGCCGATGGGACCGGTGAGTTTTTCTGCAACAAGACTTCAAACTACTTATGCGAAGATTTTGATTAGTATAATTTTTGTTCTTAGTAGTTGTAGTCCTCTTACCTAATTTTCAGTTTTGTTTTGAGCATTTGTGTGTTTCAATAGCCATATGAGTGTGAACGGCGAAAATAGATGTCAATCAGGCAACCCAGCGGGTGATGCTTTTCATAGAAATGATATTGATGATAATAATATTGTGTACAACCCTACCCAAGTGGGTTAGATGAATGCAATTCGCATGCCACAAGCAGACGAAAATGCAACATTTGAAATTACTATCACAACACTCCATCTCATACATTCAAGAGGTGTATATGGAGGGTTAGAGCATGTAGACTCGTATGAACATATACGAAGCTTCATAGGAGTGTGCACACCTCTGTCATTGAAGAATCTATCGCAAGAATGCATACGGTTGTGCTTATTTTCATTATCATTAATGGGGGAAGCCACTAAGTGGTTGATCGAGCTTCCAAAGAACTCCACCAATTCATGGGAGGAGCTGGTTATGGCTTTTCATGAAATATTCTTCCCTTCATAAATAATGATGAAGCTAAGAGACGACATTCAAAGTTTTAATCAAAATGAGGGTGAACCAATTCACGAATCCTGGACACAATGTAAGAGAATTTTGCGAAAATGTCTAACGCATGGATTGCCGAGTGAGTTACTGCTCCAATATTTTTATCGTAGTCTGGATTTAGTTAATAAAGGGATAGCTGATCAACTAGTGCAAGGAGGAATAATGTTACAATCATTTGAAGTAGCATCATTTCTCCTAGATGGCATGACTAAGGAAAATCAAGCATGGTACACAAAAGATGACCAAGTTTCCCCACTGTGCTTTAGATTAACGCAAGAACAACTCAAAAAAGAAAGGGAAAGGGACGAAAACATCAAAAAGATGTTGTCTCAAATGGAAGTGATACATGAGCACATGAAGGGGACGTATGGAGTATTCCGAGTTGAGGAGGGTTCTCCTTCCGATTATTTAAGACCAGGGGAGAATCAAGGTTGGAACTCCAAAAATATTGAGAGGGATTCTTCATCCGGTTACTTAAGACCGGGAGAAAATCAAGATTGGAACTCCACAAGATATGAGGATGGTTTCCACCCATGCTATCAATATCAGAGCGGAAATCAAGGTTGGAACCATTATAGGGGTGAAGAATCAAGGAGATATTGCCACGATTGGATTGAGCAAGATGACCTTGAGGAAAACCGTACTCAATTGAGTGAAAGCCCGGAATCAAAAGGGAGCGTAAGTAGTCCTCGGGTAGATAATCTATTTTCACGCATACTTGATAAAGTTGAGGGCTCTGATGATTTGCTAAAAGGAATGAGGGATGACTTTTCATCACTAAACGGTAAAATGAATTATCATGTTGAGGCCATCAAAATACTGGAAGGTCAATTGAGTCTATTATCAGTTAAATTGACATCCAGGACACTAATGGAAGATAATGAAAGAGGGCAGGATATGGTAACCCGTAGTGGAAAGATGGCAAAAGAGAGTGTGATGGAAGATGAGGACCCTCGAATGCAAGAAGAGAGACAGGGTATAGAGGAACGGGAATCACCTATTCCACAAAACCTTGCCAAAGAACCACAAGATGATGCAGAGCAACATGTTCAAGCTCCGAAAATCACACACCCTTTACCCAAAATACCTCCACCATTTCTTCAACGTTTGAAAAAGAAGAATGAAGATGAGAAGTGCAAAAAAAATTTGTAAGTATTCAAGAACTTATCAATTAACCTCCCTCTGGTGGAAGCATTGTTGGAAATGCCGGGGTATGCCAAATTCATGAAGGAGCTGGTTAAAAAGAAAAGGGGCTTGGAGTATGAAACGATTAAGGTGCCCCATAGTTGTAGTGCAATCATGACAAATCAGTCAATTACTAACAGAGAAGATCCTGGGGCATTCACAATTCCATGCACAATTGGCATGCTCCAATTCGGTAAAGCTTTGTGCGACTTGGGAGCAAGCATTAACTTGATTCCCTATGCAATATACAAGCAACTTGGTTTGGGTGAACCGAAGGCAACCACAATGAGACTCATTATGAATGATCGATCAATCGAACACCCAGTGGGGATACTCCATGGCATATCGATAAAAGTAGATTGGTTCATTTTTACGGATGATTTCGTGATTCTAGACTATGAGATCAATGCTGAAATCCCCATTATTTTGGGAAGGCCATTCATGGCTACCGGGAGAGCATTGGTGGATGTCGAAAGTGGAAAATTGAAGTTCCGTGTGAACGATGATGAGGTGACCTTCAATATTTGTAAATCCATGAAGCAGCTAAGTAATATCCATGTGGTGTCTACTAAGGATGTTATAGATGAGGCAGTGGCAAGTAATAGAAATTTAATGCGAAAGAATGAACCCCTTGAGTTTGTACTTGCTAACTATGATGAATCCAAATTTCAAGGCTATGAGGAAATGGTAGTTGCCTTATCAGGGTTAGGAGTATACTCAAGGAATCCAATCAAGTTGGACATCGAACTGAAAAATAGAGAAAGTCCTCCTGCAAAGCCATCAACCGAAGAACCCCCAAATCAGGAATTAAAAGTCCTACCCTCTCAACTAAAGTATGCCTTCCTAGGAGCCAATAACACGTTACCAGTGATTATTGCAGCCGATTTACTCGAAGGGTAGGTGAAATTTCTCATTGAAGTACTGCGGAAGCATATAAAAGCTATTGGATGGACAATAACCGATATAGTTGGAATTCCTCCTGGATCTGTACTCACAAGATTCGTCTTGACAGTGAATGTAAACCTAGTGTGGAGCATTAACGGAGATTGAACCCTCCAATGCAAGAGGTGGTGAAGAAGGAAATCATCAAGTGGCTTGATGCAGGAGTGATCTACCCTATCGCAGATAGTAAGTGGGTAAGTCCAGTGCAATGTGTACCAAAAAAAGGAGGTATAACCGTAGTCCCAAATGCAAAAAGAGAACTTGTGCCAACAAGACCAGTGACTGGGTGGCAGGTATGCATGGACTATCGAAAGCTTAACTCATGGACCGAGAAAGACCATTTTCCAATGCCCTTTATGGACCAAATGCTAGACTAGTTATCAGAAAGGGGATGGTATTACTTTTTAGATGGATATTCCGGTTAGAATCAAATCTCTATCACGCCGGAAGACCAAGAGAAAAACATTTTTACCTTCCCTTATGGAGCTTTTACATTCAAAAAGATGTCATTCGGGTTGTGTAATGCCCCAAAAACATTCCAGTGTTGCATGTTGTCTATTTTTGCGGATATGGTCAAAGACTCTGTGGAGGTATTCATGGACGACTTCTCAGTCGTAGGGGACACATTTGAGGAATGTTTGACACACTTAGGACAGGTTCTCCAAAGATGTATGGATACGAATCTGGTTATAAATTGGGAAAAATATCATTTTATAGTGAAGGAAGGAATCGTTCTTGGGAACATGGTGTCACAAAAGGGGTTGGAGGTTGACAAGGCAAAAATTTAGGTCATTGAGAAATTACCCCCACCAATTTTAGTGAAAGTTATTCGCCGTTTCTTGGGTCATGCAGGTTTCTACCGAAGGTTCATTAAAGACTTCTCAAAGATTGCATAACCACTATGCAAACTCCTAGAGAAGGAAGTGCAGTTCTATTTTGATGATGCTTGTATGACCGCATTTAAGTGTTTGAAAGAAAAATTAGTATCCACCCCAATTATCATCAGTCCTAATTGGTCCGAATCTTTCGAAGTAATGTGTGATGCTAGTGGAATGGCGTTGGGAGTAGTATTGGGGCAAAAGCGCAACAAACTATTTCACACAATTTATTATGCAAGCAAAACTCTGAATAGTTCCCAGCAAAATTATACAGTAACAGAACAGGGGTTGCTTGCAGTGGTCTATGCATTTGAAAAGTTTTGGGCATACTTGTTAGGAACCAAATTAATAGTACAGACTGATCATTCTGCTCTTCGCTACTTGATGGCGAAGAAAGATGCAAAACCAAGATTGATAAGGTGGGTGCTATTACTACAGGAGTTCGATTTTGAGGTGAAAAATTGAAAAGGTTGCGAAAATCAAGTGGCCGACCACTTATCGAAGTTGGAAGGAAGGAAAGATGCCGAACGTAAGAGTGACATAGAGAATTATTTCCGCGATGAACATATGTTTGCTATATCTCTCAAACCAACACCATGGTATGCAGACTTTGCAAACTACATTATGAGTGGATTAGTACCTGATGAGCAAACCTTCGACCAATAAAAGATATTCATGTTTGATGTTAAAAAGTACCTTTGGAATGAACCTTACTTGTTTCGAGAATATGCTGACCATGTTATTAGGAGGTGTGTTCCGAAAGAGGAAGCGGTAGAAATTCTCCATGCTTGTCATGCATCCCAGTAGGTGGTCACCGTAGTGGTGTTCGCACTGCCGCTAAAGTCCTCCAAAGTGGTTATTATTGGCCGTCCCTATAAAAACATGTACATGAATTTGCAAATAAATGCTCGCAATGTCAGTAGCAAAGCGGAGTCTATAGAAGGCATGAGTTGCCTCTCATTCGTATTTTGGAAGTCGAACTATTCAATGTATGGGGGATCGATTTCATTGGCCCATTTGTGAGCTCATTTGGAAATAAATATATCTTCGTGGCCGTAGATTATGTCTCCAAATGGGTAGAAGCCATCGCACACCCAAACAATGAAGGAAAAAATGTTGTCCAATTCCTGAAACGCTGCATTTTCGCAAGATTTTACACTCCTAGGGAAATCATTAGCGATGGGGGTATCACTTTTGCAATATATGGTTTTCAATGGCACTGAGTAAATATGGGGTGAAACACAAGGTAGCAACCCCATATCATCCCCAAACAAGTGGCCAAGTCGAACTGTCAAATCGGGAAATCAAAAGTATCTTAGCAAAGACAGTAAATTCCAACAGAACTGACGGGTCTAGGAAACTTGATGATGCACTATGGGCATACCAGACTGCTTATAAGACACCTATCGGTATGTATCCATACCAGTTGGTTTATGGTAAGGCTTGTCATTTGCCCGTCGAGTTAGAACACAAAGCATTGTGGGCATTGAAGGCCTTAAATTTAGACTGGTCAAAAACTTCAAGAGAGAGGGTAGAACAGTTGAATGAACTGGATGAATTTAGACTCAAATCGTATGAAAGTTCAGCCATCTAGAAAGAGAAAATAAAGAAATGGCATGACGCTCGAATACTCAAGCGGGATTTCAAGGTAGGAGATTGGGTTTTGTTATACAACTCTCGACTTAGACTCTTTCCCAGAAAGCTCAAATCCAAATGGTCTGGACCTTTTAGAGTAACACAAGTGTTCACAAAGAGTATCATAGAAGTTGAGGATCAGGAAGGACCCTTATTTATAGTGAATGGTCAACACCTGAAATTATACTTTGGGAATTGTCAAGAGATTTCTTTGGTTGAAGTGGTGTATCTATAAGATGTCTGATGGCGCTGATGCGTCGTGCCACGACGTTAACTAAGCCGATGTTTGGGAGGCAACCCAAAACCATTTACTATTCTCTTTTGCTTTGATAAAATAATGGTATGTTGAGTGTGCAAATGGAAGTGTGGACAGTGAACGAAAAAGCACAAATTGGTGAGCAATAGATTGAGTGAGCGAGTCGCCGAAAGGATCAGCAAATCCAATTTTATCCGTTGTTTGACTCAAGACATCATCAACATTGGAGTCTGTAAAACTCAGTGAGCTTTGGAAATTATGGGTGAATCGCCAACCATGTCGGCCATTATGAGGGAATCTGCCGGTTGAATCCCCGTTAATCAGAGGTTCTGTAAATATCGGCAAAGAAACTGAGCAATCGGCGCTCCACCGAGTGAGTAGGCGAGCTTGACTAACATCGCCGAATGAGCAGAAACTGGACGGTCAAAAGCCATAAGTTTAAAAGTTCTATTTCATTCACTTTCTTTCACTTTGTCCTTTTTACAAACTCACACTCGCACCTTAGTAGTCTTATTTCTTGCACGCTTAGAAGTATTTTTAGTGTCGAATTATGCTCGAATTTGGATCGCATTGCTACCTAGCACATCAGTAATATCTAATTCGGCATCAAAAGTTGGTAATCAAACCCCTCAGTTATTCGATCAGAATTTTTAATCATTTGCATAATATTGAAATGATTAAAAACCGTTGTTGAATCTCTACGTTGATGGGATTTCATGTGTTACCAATTACCATTCAATAATTACTGAGTAACTCGTAGAATCCCACTAGATCGTGCATTGATTTGAAATTGTGTTGATATGGGTGTGTAAAAATTGCTCTGGGTCTTCGATGAATTTGTGCCTTAGGTGCTTAAATTGTATTTTCGGGGCGTTGCGGGGCTGATTTAAAAAGTTGGGTCTAAAGTAGGCATGATAGGTGATTCGGTGAGCTGTAACGAGCTCGCCGAATCACTCCGCAGTTTGCCAAAGTACCCCAACTCGCCTTCAATATCATGCTTTATTTATTGTGGTTGTTGTAACTTTTGGCGCGAAGAACAGGATCGGCAAGTGCACTCGGCGATTCACCGAATGACGCCTTAATCACCCTTTGTCTGCACCCCTAACTCCTTCTGCACTGTGACCCTCGACAGATTATCGGTCGCTCACCAAGTGTATTCGGCAGCACGCCAAATGGATTATCTCATCTTTCGGCAGATAAAAATCTTTGTTTTGGTTGTTTAAATATTGTCTAACTTTGTATCAAAGTCTTTTACATAAATGGCTAGACTTAAGGTCGTAGGGAGAGATATGCCACCCAGACATGTACGAGCATGAGATTTCAAAAGAGATGAAAAGATAGCAGAACTGGCGAAGGAGAGGAGAGAAAGTAAGAAAGTGAGCTCCAGTAGAAGGGTCCCCATTGATCCCACTATTCCTTCATGGAAATGTGGAGTCTACACGACTATAAACTCTTTTATGGAGAGCAATGACGTGGTCAGAATGGGTGCTGCTAACATCGCTGCAGAAGCTAGGACAAATGAACACAATCAGAACTAGAATGACAATCCGGGGACCATTGTCGAATTTCAGGCTAATGCATCAGACAACAATTCCCCGACAAATGGAGAAAGTGTGTAGACATGATCCCCTCTTTACCTTTCTCTCTATCTTTCTTTATTTTCACAGTTGGACATTCATCATTTGCATTTGAGGACAAACGCATTTATTTGTGGTAGGGTGAGGCCCATCTTGTTTGTTTGTTATGGATATTCGTGTTTTATGTATATTTGGGTTGTCTGGTTTTAATTGTGTTATATATTTCCTTTCATGGATGTTCATGGATCCTCTTTTTGATTTTAATGGATGCAAATTTTGACCTTGACAAAAAAAAATTGATTTTTCAAAAAAATTCGCCACCGCTTGTGTTGGAAGTGGATGTTCTTTTGCAAAATTGAAGTCTCGATTCCGATCAATACTGATGACTTGAATGGTGCCCCCAATCAAATGAAAATGAATGTGCGGCTACGACGAGACCAAATGAAGTTGCATAGATAATATGTGAAATATTTACATCTTGTTGTGATTAGCCATTTATCGAATTGATTATCTTGTAATGACCGTTGCACACTAGCGAAAGTGTGTAGTTTTGTTTGACTTAAGTGTCGATGCCTTGTGTAGTTAGCTTACTTTGAACTATGCATGAATAAACCTAGAATTTGCTCCATTAGTCTGATTGATTTAGAAAGGTCTACTCTTGAGATGATCTTAGTCAATTTAAAAAAGTGTGAGCCAAATTTGACATATACCTCTTTTGTGGCCTACCCGTGAGCGTGTGAAACTCTTTTGAACACCCCTTGAGCCTTACTTTCTTTGGAAGAAACTTGATGAACCCTAGACCCTTACTTAACCCACTACCTATAATCCTCTTGATTTGTGGTTTAGTGAGTGGTCAACTTAAGCCAAAAGCCTAAGTTGGGGGTGTGGTTAAAAGGAAAAGGACAAGTCAAGAAGTGTAAGAAAAAGTCTCTCTAACCCATGGTATTGCAAAACAAAATGGAAACCCTTCTACCAAAAAAAATAAAAAAATTGTATATATTTATATAATTTTTGAATGAAGGTGCAAAAGGAGTTGGGTTTCCAAGCAATACATGGAAAGTGAATGAAAGGATGACTTAGAAGCACTAGAAAAAAAAAGTGATAAGGGAAGGAAAAAAGAAGGTTTTGAGAACACCACATCTCATGAGGATGAAGAAGTCATTGAGCCTAAATGACCATACCTATGCACTTGGCCCCATTCAAAGCCTTCAAAAGACCTTTTTGATCTTGAGTAAGCCCAACCGAAAGTCGATTGGAAAATAAGGGCTAACCTATGGGTGAAAACATGCATTGTGTTCCTCTTTTTGAGTGTGAGCGTTGCATCTGACTCCTGATCTTAAATTGATTAACCTGTGTGTGAATATGAAATCATTCTTTGTGTGAGGGTATTAAGATACTTGAGCTCGAACTTACATTAGTAGAAAGTATTGTGAGCATGAGAATCTTTGATATTGGTGTATCACAACTTGAATCTTTTGGTACACATTTGATCATTGCATAAGTAAATTGAGTTTTGTTGTGTGCATTCATGATTGAGTCTTCTGTAACACTGTTCAAGACACCCTTTTTGAACGACTGAACTTGAGTTTGCTTGAGGACAAGCAAAAGTTTAAGTTGGGGTTGTTGATGAATTCACATATTGATTCATTTAGGGCTTTATTTTAATATAAATTGTGTCCTCAAATTCTTATTTTTCCTCAATATCTAATGAAAACACTTAAGTTTCAGGTATTTGAAGTTTGAAGGAAAGAATGGACACTACATCACAAAAAGGAACGAAAAGAGGCTGAAAAGAACGACAAAATGAAGGCCTGAGGATCGCCGTGTCCACTTAGTGTGTCGCCGAAGGGTCTCACTTCGCCTTTTGTTCCAGTGTGCTGAGCCCTGAAGGAAATGATCAAATCGGAAAAATAGGGAGCAGTCGGTGAATCACCGAAGGAGTTCTGTGAAGCAGTACTATGTCGCCCAATGACACAGAGCACGACGATGTCGAAGGACGGTGCAAGACGGCGATGAACTGCACCTAAGGGTGAATCGTCGAGTCGATCGGCGATTCCGACTAATGTCGTCGGATGATCCGCTGCATCACAAATTCTTGAAAACTATAAATACTCATTGAGAGATCAAATTTTAGTATCACATTTTTAGTATCATCTGTAGAACAATATAATTTTAGTACTTTTATTTTACTCTCAAGTTTGGAGAGGGTTTTATGGGAGACTTGAAGAAAGGAGTTCATCTTCCCCAAGTTGGAAGTGGGTCTTTTCCATTCTTCTTCCTTTGCTTAAATTAAAGTTTAATTTTTTATACCCATTTGATTTCACTATCATTTTAGGTGTATTTTGTTATTCCTTGATGTGTGGCTAAAAAACCCCATTCTTGGGGTGTGATTTAGCAAATATGTGTTGATATTATTGTTGGCTCTTGCTTGCTGATAGATTAGATGTATTTTAATGGTTATTTCACCTAGTGATTGTGGTTTAATTTAATGGTCTTGTAGTTGCAAATACAAAGCCACCCATGTATTTTCGGCTTCCCCGAGAGGGAGGGCACGAAACCAAGACCAGTAGACTGATGGCCTAAGGACTGGGTCGACATATGGTTCAGCCCGAGAGGGTGAGCCCTAGTCCTATATCCTAACACTCAGCTTGAGAGAGTGAGTGGGGTAAGGAGTAGGCTGGTCTTGATGCGGCAAATGGGTGTCCGAGAGGAATGCATTTGAAACGGGGTAAGTTTCCCGAGAGGAAACTTATTTACATCTAAAGCTTAACCTAGTCACTATTATCTTGAAAATTTCCTATCGAAAGCATGTACCCAATTATTTATCTCACCTTGTATTGTGGTCAGACCCCAAGAACTTTTCCCCATACTTGATTTCTTTGTTATTTTTGTTGTTTTTGCTATACTTGTGACAAAACTCCCAAAATTGTTAGTTGACACTTTTGTGTCACCCCTTTAATTTACAATGTTTGTCATCGTTAATGTCTTTAGCTATGACTAGTTAGAACTACAAACCCATTAAATTAAACCACAACCACTAGGTGAAATCACCATTAAAATACATCTAATCTATCAGCAAGCAAGACCAACAATAATATCAACACATATTTGCTAAGTCACACCCCAAGAATGGGGCGTTTTAGCCACAGATCAAGGAATAAAAAAATACACCTACAACGATAGTGAAATCAAATGGGTAGAAGAAATTAAACCTTAATTTAAGCAAAGGAAGAAGAATGGAGAAGACCCACTTCCTACTTGGGGAAGATGAACTCTTTTCTTCAAGTCTCCCACAAAACCCTCTCCAAACTTTAGAGTAAAATAAAAGTACTAAAATTATATTGCTCAAAATTTGATACTAAAAATGTGATACTAAAATCTTTTTTAAATTATAACTCTCAACGAGTATTTATAGTTTCAAAAATCTATGTTGCGGCGGATCACTCGGCGACATTAGTCGGAATGGTCGAGTTCGCCTTTTGGTGTAGTTCATCTCCGTCTTGCACCATCCTTCGGCATAGTCGTGCTCTATGTCATTGGGCGACATAGTACTGCTTCGCGGACCTTCTCGGCGATGTGCCGACTGCTCCTTTTTTCCGCCGACTTGATGCTTTCCCTCAGGGCTCAGCACACTAGAACAAAAGGCGAAGTGAAACCCTTCGGTGATTCGCCAAGTGAACTTGGAGATCCTCAGGCCTTCATTGTCTTGTTCTTTTCAGCTTTCGTTACTTTTTGCGAAGTAGTGTCCATGCTTTCCTTCAACTTCAAATACCTGAAATTTAAAGGTTTTCATCAGATATTGAGATTAAATAAGCATTTGAGGATATAATTTCTATTAAAATATAGCCCTAAATGAGTCCAATTTGTGGACTCATCAGGCCTTTTAATCCCATTATGTAGAAGGGCCCTGCTAAACTAAATACCATTATGTAGGAGGGTCCTGTTAATCCCATTATATAGGAGGGTCCTGCAAATCTAAATCTCATTATGTAGGAGGGTCCTACTAATCTCATTATGTAGGAGGGTCCTATTAAACTAAGTCACATTATTTAGGAAGATTTTGCCAAACTGAATCATCAAATAGAATGACCAAAATATTTTATTTTTTTATTTTTTATTTTCAAATGTCTAAGATTAGGAAATATTTATCCTAGGAGAAAAATGAAAAATAAATGTCTAACACTATAAAATGTTTATTCAAGGAGAGAAAGAAAGAAAAAAAATTAATGATATTAACGGTCTCCGACTAAGAAGTGTTTATCCTTGGAGAAAATGAGAAATAAATATTTCAGACTAGGAAATGTTTATCCTAAGAGAAACAATGCATGTAAATTTTTACTTTTTTTTCTTTTTCTTGCAATGATGTTAACAAATTTGAGTCTTCAAGATATCTTTTATGTAAGGAACATTTCCCTGTTTTGAAAAAGAAACAAAGAATATTTATGGTTTTTTTTAATGGTGGTCGATTTGAGGCATTGACTTTGAGGATAGTTGCTCCTATCGTTGCCATGTTTGAAGCTAATTTTAGCTTGAGATAGACTTCTTTCGTTTGCTAGTCAGCTCACCTTGATTATCTTTAAAATATCTCTAGTTGTTCAGAACTTCCAACTTCATACTTGCTATATTGTTTCCACTCTCCAACAATCATTGAATCTTGTATTCATATAAATTCTCAAAATTTGTCAATTGTTGGCAAGTTACTATGCATATCAATATATCTTCATGTCACATTTGATGTGCTAACAAAACTTTGCTTTCTGCAATTGAAAATATGGTAGCAATTTTGAAATCATTTTCTACTTGCTTTAATGAAGACTATATCAAGATCAAATTGAGCGACACAAAATACAAAAAAAATATTTGATCCTTTTGAGAGAAAAACAAATAAATAAAAATGAATCGACTCCATTGATAGTAGTGGTCAATTCTAATGATCATGACATGCATTTTGGATTAAATGGCATGGTTTGTCCAATCAATCTAAACTTCATCTTTGTCAAACTTTCAACTTTGAAGTCAGACTTCTATAATCCAACATTTGCACTAGATTTATGACTAACACTTGACTTGTGGTGCGTCGAAAGGTTTTCACAAACAAGTCTCTTTTTTTTATTATCTCTCACTCACTATCGTCTTACGGTGCCCTGAGGGTTTTCACCAATAAGACTCTCATTTTTTACTTTCTCTCAACTCAAATGATCTCCTATAGGGCTTTCGAGGATTTTCATCGATAAGATTCCCTCATTTTTCACTCCTTATGCGAGTGGCATGACATTTTTCCTTATGTAATCAACACTGAAAGCTTACTTGACTTGTCATTGTTAAAAATTTATCATAAGGTCTTTATTTGGATTGTAACGTGTCTTTTGGACAGGGTTAAAAAGAAAGGATTGGCATGAAAGCTCAAAGATACTGCGTAACAAGGTTACGACTTACAACTTTTGGAATCGACTCTTTTTTAAAAAAATACAATAAAATAAAATAATTATAATTATAATAATAATAATTATTATTATTATTATTATTATTATTTTTATTTTACCCCAGTTTTTGTGATGAGGACTTTCTAGATTTTTTTTTGCTTGGACCGAACCTCAAAATAAGGCTGCCTACGTATCTTGCCAAAGCAAGAATCAGGTCGAACGTAGTTCAGCAAGTTTGTTCTTTTGTTGTTATTATTTTTTTATTACTTTTTTCTTGACTCTTTTTTGTGACTTCTCTTTTTTAAAAAAAAAATTGTGACTCTTTTTTTTCATATTTTTTTTTTGTTACTGTATTTTGATTCCAAAAGAGGGGTATGAAAGAGAATAAAATTAAGCCTCACAAGGGGTAGCAAAGGATTACATGGTGTTTGGATAGTAGAATGAAATGTCTTCGTCATATCAATTATTAAAAATGTCAAATACAAGCATGGCCTTTAAGATGTGAAGTGAAAATCATACATTATCTCTTTGCAACGTATGCATTGATGGATATGTATATCATTTTTGTTTTATATTTGTCAGCTTGGAATCTCCATTTAAGTAATATCTTCTTGACAACAAATGGCATGTGTCAATTTAAATGAAATTTATTCTTTTAAGCATTTTTATACTAAAGGACGTATCAAGGTGTTTTAGTCCTTTATTCATTTCCTTGAATGTATTTTTTTTTACTTCTTTGGTGTATTCATTTCATGACTAGATATAATCTTAAGATCTGACCAAATCCTCTTGCATATCATGTCACAAAATTGAATTGAAAAGAGATGCATATGCGGAAAGCCAATTAGAACGGATCAAAGTGACACAGAATAAAGATTATATTAACATAAAAAATACTTGGTGACAAGACAACAAACTAAATTTAGGTCACAACTCTATAATAACCCAAACTATGACAAGACTCAACAAACGCATAAGAGAAATGATAGAAAGGTCTGACTTACTAAAAAATAAAAAAGAATTTCATAGTAGAAATGATGACAAAATAAACTATCTATACACTCTTTTTAGAGAAAAGAAGAGTGTCTCCCAATCACCAAGCTGGAATTCTTAGCCACTGCTTTGCACGTTAGTCTTCGTAAAAACTCCACCAATTTCAATTGTCTTTTCTTCAGAATTGTCATATTCTTTGTCATCACATATCATCTCGATAAAGTGTACATCACTATGCTCCGGTAGAGGATTCTTATTAACATTTGGGAGGTCATCATCTTGAACCACAATCATCTTTATTTGAATCATCTCTTCCACCTTTTTTTTAAAATTACGACAATCTTCAATACTTTGCCCTGGAGCATCAGAATGGTATACATATCGTGTTGTAGGATTAAAATCTTTTGCATGTGCATCCACATAATTTTGAGGAATCGGCTCTATCATCTTCAAATGTTTCAACTTATTAAATAAACTTGTGTAAGACTCTCAATTTGTGTGAAATTGTATATAGGCCTTTAACCTCCTTCAAATCCCTATATCGGATGGAGATTATAAGGTGCTCCAAAATTTTGAGAAGAAGGATAACATTTTGATATGTTGGCGCTCGCCACTGAGGATAGTTTGGTGGGTATACATATTGTTGTTCATTATAGACCGCATATTGAGGTGGAACAATAAAATATTGTGTGTTTTGCATAGGGAGATAGTGATGGAATTGAGGTGGTGCATATTGATTAATTGGACCCCTTGGACCCTTTTGTGTGTCTGACACAACATTTGCTACATCCTCTTTCATTTTCTTTCCCCCAAGATTTCCTAATCCATTTCTGATCACCTGTGTTATGACTTTCAAACCAGCTTGACTTAACATTTTTCCAGACTTGATGCCATTTTCCATCATTTCACCAATCTTAATTACTTTGGCGAATGTTTTTCCAACAACGGATAGTAAATAATGAAAATAGTCTGGTTCTTGCGCTTGGAGGAAAACATCAATCATCTCAGACTCTTTCATTGGCGGCTTAACCCTAGCAGCTTGCTCCCTCCCCCTAATAGCATATTCACAAAAGTTTTTGGTAGTCTTTTTCCTCATGTTGGCAAGTGAAGTATGATCCGGAACTGTGTCAATGTTATATTGAAATTGTTGAACAAAACATCGAGTCAAATCATCCCATGTATGCCAGTTAGAAGTATCTTGATCTATGAACCATTCTGAGACAATTCCCATCAAATTATCCCCAAAATATGCCACGAGCAATTCTTGTTTGCTTCCAACCCCTCTCTATTGATTACAATATCTCTTTAAATGAGCTACAGGATCTCCATGTCCATCATATTTCTCGAACTTTAGAGTTTTAAAACCGATGGGTAGATGATTGTGGGGAAACATGTACAAATCATTAAATGAGACACTTTTGTGACCTCCCAATCCTTGCATATCTCTTACCCTCTGTTCCAAACTCTTCATCTTGCTAGTCATTTCTTCATGTTCCTCGTTCTTAACAGTTTGTTCAGCTTCAACAATGGAACTATGTTGATGAGTGTGAGGGTAAGAACCTAAAATTTTAAAAGTCAATTAAGGGGTATAATATCGATCATATTGAACTTTGGGTGGAGGATCATTGTTAGATTTTGGCTCCATTATAGGTTGCGGGACGCTATTAGTCGGCGCAATTGGCATGAAGAGTGGATTATTTATTGTAGGTGTATCTAAAAGGCATATTGTGAAAGTTCTAGCTACGTTGGATGCGCTAGCATAGGGGCCGAATCCAGGTGGATAAACTGGATCACTTATCGACACTTAGACAAGGGGTGGCGTATTTGTATTTAGATAGTCACGGGTTGAAGACGGTGGAACTTGTCCACTCATCCAAGCTTCGTACATCTCCGCCATTTGCTGTCTTAATACCCTTGCCTCTTGTGTTGACACTGTTTCTTGTGAAATCATCTGGTTTTGGACCTTATCATTGTCTGACTCATTTCCGTCTTTGTGAATCATTTTATTTTTGCCTTTTGACCTTGTATTATAGGGATGGGATGCTAGCTTAACCACAAACTAACCACCTTAATCTAACTGTGTGCATGGACGATAAAGTTTGTTAGGGTTAGACAGTTCTTAAATTAGTTTTTTATAAATAATTTGATAATGCACTGATCAAATCCGTAACATGCTTGAGAACATGAATACGATCATTGCATATTTTTTCTAAAAATCAATAACTAAGTTTTTTTTACAAGCTTCGAGATAAAATCCTTTAGTTTTCTTTTGAATTATTAAAAGAAAATTAAGAAAAACTTATTTTTGATAAAGATTAAAACTTCTTGTTTTTCATTTTCTTTTTGAATTTTTGAAAAAAAAATATTTTTTAAAATTGTTTTGAATAAAGATCACCGAACCCAAAGAGGGTTGCCTACGTATCTCATCGGGGTGAGAATCAGGTGTGTGTAGTTTGTTAAAAAAAAATTAAAACAAATATATTCTACTTTTGAAACTATTTTTCTTTAGGTCATTTTATTGTAAAAATGCAAAATTCAAACTATTTGAAATTTTACAAGGAATTGATATATTTATTTAAAAAATTAGGAAGATTTTTTCAGTTTACGAATTTATCCTAAAGTCGGTCAGCATTCAAATAGTATTTACGTAGCAAATAGCACATAGACTCAAACCCAGTGTTGAGCCGCATTAAATTAAATGTTCATGATGCAAATAAAGTGTATCCTACTAAGGATAATCATTATATGAGGCTTGTACAACTAGGTTTGAAAGTCCTTATGAATTTGGTGTCTAGACTGGCTGTAAAACGAGCGGACAACTTGAGTTAGGAAGTAGTGTACCGGTAGCAGCCCTTTCCAAATTTATGCATGGGTGCTCCCTATCCTAAACAAGTGAGACTAAAAATTCTTCACCATTAATCGAAGATCCACTGGCTATCTTGACAGAAGTGGGGTGCGTAGTCGCAATTCCCATAATGGTATTATTAAAGACTCAGAGGTGTGCGTGAGAGAAGACAGTTTATATGTAGTTCAAATAATATCAAAGCAGTAAATAAATAGACAATTAGCACATTAAGCCAAAAATACAATACCAAAAAACATAACTAAATAATAAAATCATATAAAAGTCAATATTTACAAGCACGAATTTTGGTTATCCCCAGCGGAGTCGCTATCTGTCACACCCCTATTTTTCCCCAAATGATATATTTGTTCAATTAAAGTGACATTTTGAAAAGAGATTATTTTATTATTTAGAGTCGCCACTTGAAATTGAGTTATGGTGTTCCAAGTCACCTTATTTAAATCCCTAATCAAAAAGAAATTTGACTCTTTATTTTATTTGGTCTACGAAAACAAAGATCGGGTAAGGAATTTTGTTGACCGAGGGGAAGATATTAGGCATCCCTCGAGTCCCGTGATTCTAGCACGGTCGCTTTATTAACTTTTATATGACTTGACTTAATTTTTGGATATGATATTATTAGCTTAATAAATAAATAAACAAAAAGTTATTTACCCTTATTCTTTGATTTTAAACCTATTTAAAAATTATCTCATTTAATAAGTGTGTGGACTTTTCATACATTTTTATTATTTATTTATTTATTTATTTATTTTCATGCTTTCAACATTTGTTTGTTTCTTAATTTCTCACTTTTTTTTCATTATAACGTTTTTGTTGTTTTTCTTATTTTTTCTCTTTTAAATTTTTAATAATTATATTTCTTTGCTTTCCCCTTCTGCTTCATTTTTAATATATATATTGATTTTTATTTTATTTTACCTTTTAATCCTTTTTTACGTCATTAACAATAAAAGAAAAACCTACTAACTAAATTAACATCTTTACATAATGAATCTTTGTCATTAATTATTCTCATCATTTCAATTTATTAAGCCATAACCACACATATCATCATTAAGAAAAATATGAAAATAAGAATAGACTTGGACAATAGCGTTACTTAAATGTGAAATAAACTATCGGTTGTTTAAATAGGAAATAAGCTAAGTTTTGTTATAACAATTTCGCACTAAGTCTAATAATATAAAAGATCTAAACACAAAGTTGATATGAAATATTAGAAAACACTTCATATTATAAATTCAATGAATATAAATGGTTTAAACACATATAAAATTTAACAATTTCAATATATTGCAACCAATGCTTATATAATCATGACATTAAACTATATAAAAAGGATTAAGTGCTACCTCTTGTAAAAATAAATTAACAAAAAAAATACCACGAAAATAAACCATGAACTAAACTTTTATTGTGTTGTGTTTTTTTTTTTGTGTGTTGTCGTGTGTTTGCTTTGTAGTAGTAGCATACAATGTATTTGGTTATGAAGGTGAATTTTTTTGTTAGGGAAAGGAAAAATGTGCGTGTGTTCTTTTTTGGGTTCTTGGATTTTTTTTGTTTCTGTGTGTGTTGTCTGCTGATTTTTGAGTAGTGTAGAATGAATTCTTTTTTTCCCTTCTATGTCTGTTAATATGTTAATATAGTAGTGCATGTGTGTGTAGACGTCTATGTGGGTGTGTAGTGGTGAGAGAATGTGCAGTGTAGTTGTTGATGTATGGTAGGAAATGGGGAGGGAGGTGGGGTAGTGCAGGTGTAGAAGTGGGGTAGTGTAGGTTAGTAATTATTTTTATTCAAATTATATATAGAATACAAATATATATATATATATATATATATCTTGAACTAATAAAATATAAGAAAATTTAAATAATTAATTTAGAAATGTAATTAAGAAATACTATATTATTTATTAAAATTAAAATTAAAAGAAAACATATGTGTTTTTTTTGTAGTTTTCAAATCTTTTAAAATAATCTTACTAAAATACGATGAAAAATAAAATATTTAATATAAACTTAGAAGAAATATTTTAGGAATAAAAATGGTCTAAAACCTTATGTCCGGTCAAAAATTATGTGTCTACACTTCTCTTACCTAATTGAACCTAAGGCTACAGGGCCTTCATACCTAAGTCATGGATGGTGATGGTTGCTCACACATGGTCTAAAGAGGTATTAGCATGGATTGGTGGTAAAGAACATCTTTCCATAAACATGAGTCAAAGTAGAGACTTAATGATTATCTTGTGGGATTGAGGCCTAGCACCGAGTGGATATTGAAATGAGATGGTGGTTCCCACTTGGTTAAGTTTGGGCTTCCATGGAGCTTCCCACCTAGTTGAGTTTGGGCTTCAAACATGGGATCTCTCACCTAGAAGAGTCCAGATTTCCCAAAGTCTGTCTCATGAGATGGAAGCCTTCACCTAGAGGAGTTTTGGGTTTCTAGTAGAAATCTATGTATCTCATAACTATGTGCCCGGTAGGAAAGTTACCTTGTGGATCCAACTAAGCTAAATACCCGGTTATACCTTAGGCAAGTGGACCAACCCTTGACGGTGTGGGTAACATCGTGAGAGATCATGTGATAGCTAATATATTCTCAAGTCGGTTAGGTGAACTAAGATTATGCTTAGTGTAGCATCTCCTAGAGTTCCAACTTGATGAACTAAGATGTACCTAGTATAGTATCTCTTAGGGTTCAAAACAATGAGGAACTAAGATAGACTTAGTAAAAGGTCTCCTAGTGTTCCTATGCTTTCAAAAGGGGCTAGTCTCTAATTAAGGAACATGAGTATGATGACCTAAAAAAGTACTTAGTATGAGAGGTATTATGGGATGTCATTCATGCATTGCATAAGTATGACTAAAGGTTACTTATTGAGTGTTGTCTTACATGAGTTATGCTTGATGTATTGTTGCTATAGATGCCTTCCAAGATGTGATTGACTAAAGGTGATAGTTCCCTTGTCTACATGAAGTAAGCCAATAGTGAGACCAAAAGAGGGTGAATATAACTAGGATGCCTTCAAGGTTATGCTTAGTGTGAAGGGTAGTATGGAATGCCTTTCATGCATTGCACAAGTGTGCTTTGAGTCTACTTAGGAGTATGGTACCCTTTAGTAGCAAAGCTTAAGACTTGACCATGCATATAGGCTATGATTAAGATGACCAAAAAGGTATACTTGGCTTGGGTTGTATTATGGGATGTTGTTCATGCATTGCACATGTATACCTTTAGGTTACTTGATAATAGATCTATTATGGTATAGATGACTAAGAGTCAAAGAATGTTGATATGATGCTTATGTTGAAGACTTTGCTTATTATGATGACATTGTCTCTTGTGGTTATTATTGATGTTTCATGAAGTATTTCATATGATATTGGATTATGTCTTATATTAACTAATCCTTGTCTTATGCTTTTATGGTTATGCTAGCTAACATATTTAGTACATTTTGTACTAACACATACTTTGCCTACTTTCTAATCAAATGTAGGGTTTGGAGACTTGAGTGCTATCTTGAAGCTAGGTATCTAAGGAGCTAAGAAGTTGAAGATCTTGGTGAGTCATCATAGCTTCGAGGACAAAAACCACCATTTTCTTTTTGTCTTTATTTCATGTTTTTGAGACTATTGTATGGGTTGTGTCCCAAGAGTTTATTCTAAAGTTGTATTAGATGGTTTGAGACAAAGTATAGAAAGACTTCCGCTTGCTTTTATGAAAATGACTTTGATTGTAAAAAAAATTAAATTTTCCACACTTTTCTTTTATCTTATGTTCATGATATGCTAAGGGCTTGTATGAGACCATTTCGGGGTCAAATATGCCGTGTTACTTCTAGGGTATACCCCTGGGTCGTAACAATTCTGCCAGGGCCGGCCATTATATATGAAGGGTTGGAGATAGGTTGAGTATTTTCAATCACATCAATACCAAACTCTACTTCTTGTTCTGGAGGCGACCCTGTCACGACCCAAGGCTAGCCCCTAGATGTAACACGGCGTACTTGACCCCGAAGGGGTCTCATACAAGCTTCTAGCATCATCATTACATAAGACATAAAATAATGTGGAAAAATTTAAAACTTTACAATCGATGTTCAACTTCACTTTTCATAAAAGAAAATCATAGGAAATCTAGACTTTTTCTCATTTACCATCTAAACATAGGAATATAAAGTATCGGGACTTAGCCCTTTACAACAACAAAAGTCTCAATATACGAGATACAAATGAAACTAATAAATAGGAAATCTCATCCTCGAACTTGAGGACTCACCACTACTTGGATATAAGCAATCCAAGTCTTCTTCAAAGGAGAATGAAAGTCACCTAACCGGAACCTATACTCATTAAGATGTAGAAGGAAGAAGGGGTTAGCACATAATATGTACTAAGTATGGAAACATGCATAAAATCCTTAAAACATGATAAAAAGGACATTTTATTTGAAAAGAATGCATTTTTCAAGTTTTGAAACCAACATATATTTTCAATGTCAAAGACAAGCCATAATCACATTTATAGTCACAACATGGTAACACCAATCAACTTAGTAACCCCTAAGGAACACTTGTGCAATGTATGGTTGGCATCCCATAATACCAACCATACCAAGTACTCCCTTGGAACTACCTTGGTCATACACATAACCTTTAGACTCATCATAATCAATAGTCATCAATAAGGAACTAGTCATGTACGTTATTTTAACATAAGGAAAGTCATTCATATCAACTATCCATTCAACATACATGCATACATACAATCTCCTCATAACATAAAAGAACCATCCTACAAGATCCTACTAAGTCTACTTGTGCAATGTGGGAGTAAAGTCACATACCCCTACTCCTACTAAGTAACCTCACCAAGAATTCATAGTATAGCTCATGTCTCATTCATTATCTTTATTACATAGGGAAAATTTTCCATAACCGACATAGACCATGTGAGCTACACGGAATCCGGTGGCGTATAACCCCACACCAAAAGAAGGTGTCCTACTTGCCTAAGGTAGAACTAAGTATATAGCTATAAGGTGGATCCACTAGCTAAGGTCCTATGTTGGCAACTAGTTATGGGATAGGGAGATTGCTTCTATAAACCCGACCTATTGCATTGGCGGAGGAGCTTCCATCTCATGAGTTCACTTAGATGACCCAACCTATTGCATTGGCGGAAGGGCCTTTACCTTATTGTCCATATCCACTTGGTGCTTAACATTACTTCCCAAATTATACATAATTAGTCTTTGAATTGCATTTACATGTATGGGGGAATGCTATACCCTCTATTCAATAAAATTCATCCTAATATCTCATAGATTCGTTAAAGGTGAGAATGTACTTTCATCCTTAGAATCAACAACATGTGAGTAGCACTTTCACATTACTTTCATAATGTTATCATGAGAAATAGCCTTTCAATCAAACAACAATGTTATCACCATCCTAGACAACTCATACATTAGTATGTGTATAGGGTAAGGGGAGAATTGACCTTTCCATAATACCTCAATTTACACAATGGTGATAAGATCTTTACCTTTCAAGTGAATTATAAGTTCACATACAACTCCCATCATTCATGAACAAACCTTCACAATTTACCCCTTTCAAGGGTAATGAACCAAGTCTCACAATCACACTTAGAAAATACTACTTTAAGCATGAATAAACAAGATTCAATAACTAGACACAATTCATAGTCTTCACCTTGCATCAATAAACCCATCACAATTCATGAAAATTGGGGTCATGGGGTAACACATGGGTTCAAAGGGAAATTTACAATAAAAATCACCATTAAACAACAAATCATGCATAATATAATGCAAATAACATAATAAAATCATTTTTAGGAAGAACCCATGGCTAGAATAGAAACCCTAGTTTTTGAACATTATACCAAATTTTGAAATTAGAGTTTGAAAGGCTTCATGGAGAAAAGTGTTCCATGAATCAAGGTCTCCATACCTTAATAGAAGCCTTGCCCGCGATTTGGAGTTGAGAGGTTGATTCTTGAGCCCTAATCTTCAAGTTCTTGGTGTTCTTCAATGGAGGAACTATAGAGAGAAATATTGGAGAAAAGAGGGATTTGGGGAAATATTTGGGTGTTGTGAATTAATGACCAAGTCTTGTGAATTATCACTTAAAATCAATATATACTTTACCCCTAAAATACCCAAAACACCCCCATAATAATTGGACTAAAATAGTAATTGACTTAACTGACCCTCAGTAAATGAACTCGTCCAGTTGCCATGCCCATCTTCTCGAGCCGTGGTGAGGACCACGTCTCGTGGTCCCTCTCGCGAAGATTAGGAAAGAGGCTAGGATTTGGTGGCATTTGGCATTTGAGCCTAAGTCACCTCCACGGGCCCCTTCTCGTGGACCACGATACGTGGTACTTCCCGTGGAGTTGAGGCAATGGCTTTGCCATTTGGGGCCATTTTGCTATTTGCCTAAGGAAACTTCACGAGAGCCTTCCTTGGCCGTGGTCAAGACCACGGACCGTGGTGATGGCCGTGAAGTTGAGGCAATAGCTAGGAAATTTGGTGGCAAAACTTTTAAGGCCAAGGCAAGATCACGCCCACCTTCACGAGCCGTGGTGAGGACCACGACTCGTGGTCCGTCTCGTGAATGCTGGGGCAGAAACTAATGTCTAGGGTCAGCGTATACCTTTTGGCTTTGTCTTGGCTTCTTGCCCATGGCACTTGCCTCATGGCCTTCACCCCTATAACTCTTATTCAAGACGTTCATCCTTACGTTTAGGCTCTAGTTCAACCTACCATTTTCCGTAGTGTTACATTATCTCCCCCTTAGGAACATTCGTCCTCGAATGGTGATCTAGACACCTTATGGAAGAAAAGACTCAAGACTAGCAGCCCAACAAACATGCAACATCAAAATAATGCACAATTCATAGGACGAAGCGTCAACTCCATCTCAAGACATAAACATTACAATTACAAGGAAGTAGGTACTTCATGCACAACCCAACATGAACAAAACGTCATCATTTCATATCATTTTAGGAGGAACTACCTTCTCCAACTCAACAAGCTCAACACAATCAATAAAGAGCCATTAAGCCATATCAGCTCAAGTATAGCCAAACATGTTCATTATTTCACCTCATGAAGTCAAATATGCGATTATCATACTAAAGTGCAAACCAACATGAGGAACGTATAATTCATGAAAACTCAACATATGCTAAACATGAATTCTCATAAGAACATGCACAACATAAGGAAATCATGAAGGTAACACATAGCACAATTGATTTCCAAAACACCAAACTCAAGAAACTAGTTACCTCAAGTTTGAATAGGAGTAGAACGAAAAAGATGAGGATAACGGGACTTCATATCGGCCTCGGCCTCCCATGTAGCACCCTCCACTAAATTATTCCTCCATATAACCTTAACGGAAGCTACTTCCTTATTTCTCAACCTTTTCTCTTGCTGGTCCAAAATCTCAACCGGGACTTCTTCATAAGAAAGGTTCTCATCAACTCCTAAGACCTCTAAAGGAAGGATGGACACCATATCACCAATGCACATCTTAAGCATGGAAATATGAAACACCGGGTGAACCGAGGCCAACTCATTTGGCAAGTCTAATTCATAGGCAACCTTGCCAAGACGTTACAAGATTTGATATGGCCCACAAACCGGGGACTAAGCTTCCCTTTCCTGCCAAACCTCATCACACCCTTCATAGGTAAAATTTTCAAGTAGACCCAATCACCAACTTCAAATTAAAATTCCCTTCTTTTATTGTCGGCATAGGACTTTTGCCGACTTTGGGCAGTCTTCAACCTATCTCTAACGAGTCAAACTTTTTCAATGGCATCATAAACTAGTTCGGTACCAATTAGAGCAAACTCACCTACTTCAAACCAACCCACCGGTGATATACACCTCCTACCATAGAGTGCTTCAAACGGATCCATGACAATGCTTGAGTGGTAGCTATTGTTGTAGGCAAAGTCTACCAAAGGAAGATGATCGTCCCAATTACCCTTGAAATCAATCACACACACCCTCAACATGTCCTCTAAGGTTTGAATGGTGCATTCGGCTTGACCATCCATTTGAGGGTGGAAAGCGGTACTAAGTTTAACATTAGTGCCAAGCCCTCGTTGAAACGTCTTCCAAATATGTGAAGTAAATTGAGCACATCTATTCGATATGATAGACAAAGGAATCCCATGCAACTTCACTACCTCTTTGATGTACAACTTAGCATAGTCTTCCGCTGAAAAGGTAACCTTGACGGGAATGAAATGGGCTGGTTTAGTCATCTTATCAACAATGACCCAAATAGAATCATGTTGCCTCTGAGTACAAGTCAAACCCACAATAAAATCCATATTCACCTCTTCCCACTTCCAAGTGGGAATATTTATATCTTGGAGCAAACCTCCCGGTTTCATGTGCTCGGCCTTGACTTGCTGACAATTAGGACATTTGGCCACAAAACCCACTATATCCTTCTTCATACCATTCCACCAATATATTTCCCGTAGGTCACGGTACATCTTGGTGCCTCCCGGATGATTAGAATATCACGGACCGTGAGCCTCTTCTAGAATTTTCTCCTTCAAACCATCAACATCCAGCACACACAATCTACCTTGGTACCTAAGAACCCCATATCCCACTTAGGAGAAAACCTCTACGGACTTTTTGTGACCCGATTCTTTCAATTTAATCAAAATAGGATCAAGGTGTTGCTTAGACCTCACATCAACTACAAAGGATGATTCAGAACTATGATGGACCACAACTCCACCCTTGGTGGGATCCACTAGTCGGACACCTAACCGGGCCAACCTATGCACATCATGAACTAATTCCTTCTTCTCATCTTCTACATAAGCCACACTACCCATGGACAATCTACTTAGGGAATCCGCAACCACATTAGCTTTTTCAGGGTGGTATAGGACACTCATATCATAATCTTTCAAAAGCTCTAACCACCTTCTTTGTCAGAGATTCCAATCTCTTTGGCTAAACACATATTGAAGACTCTTGTGCTCGGTAAACACATCTACATGGACCCCATATAAGTAATATCTCCATTTGTTCAAAGGAAATACAACTGCCGCTAGTTCAAGGTCATGAGTCAGGTAGTTGTTCTCATGAACCTTGAGTTGCCTTGAAGCATAAGCAATCACTTTACCCCGCTGCATAAGGACACATCCCAAACCCACTCGAGAAGTGTCACAATATACCACAAACCCATCGGTACCCTCCAATAAGGTCAACACTGGAGCGGTGGTAAGCCTATCTTTCAATTCTTGGAAGCTTTTCTCACCAGCCTCCGTCCACTCAAATTTAGACTTCTTTTGACTTAAGGTCGGCAATGGATAAATGATAGAGGAAAAGCTCTCAACAAATCTCTGATAAAACCTGGCCAAACCCAAAAAGCTTCTAATATCGGTAGGAGATAAAGGTCTAGGACAACTATTGACCGCATCCGTCTTCCTAGGATCAACCTCTATACCCTTACCCGACACAGAAAAGTTACCGACCTTAGCCAAAACTCACACTTACTAAACTTAGCATATAGTTGGTGGTCTTTAAAGACTTGCAATACTATTCTCAAATGCTTCATATGATCACCCTTACTCCTTGAATAGATCAAAACATCGTCAATAAAGACGATCACAAACGAATCAATATATTGCCTAAATACCCTATTCATTAGGTCCATGAACGCCGCCGGGGCATTTGTTAGACCTAAAGGCATGACTAGGAATTTGTAGTGACCATATCTTGTATGAAAGGTTGTCTTAGGAATGTCAACCTCTCTTACCCTAAGTTGGTGGTAGCCCGACCTTAGGTCTATCTTCGAAAAGTAACTTGCCCCTTGGGGTTAGTCGAATAAATCATCAATTCTAGGGAGAGGATACTTATTCTTTATAGTAACCTTGTTCAATTGGCAGTAATCAATACACATCCTAAGGGACTCATCTTTCTTTTTCACAAATAATATCGGAGTACCCCATGGAGATATGTTTGGTTTAATGAAACCCTTGTCTGGCAATTCTTTGAGTTATGCCTTCAATTCTTTTAATTCGGTCGGAGCCATCCGATAAGGGTGAATTGATATGGGTCGAGTATCTGGCTAAAGATCAATGCCGAAGTCTATTTCCCGTTCGGGGGGAATTCCGAGCAAGTCATCGAGAAAGACTTCCAAAAACTTAATCACTACGGGGACCGACTCTAAAGAAGGAGTATCAGACTCAATGTCCATGACCCTAACAATGTGATACATACACCCCTTTGAGATCATTTTACAAGCTTTTAGACATGAAATGAAACAACCTCTAGGGATTGAATTCCCTCCCTTCAATTCTAAAATGGGCTCATTAGAAAATTGAAACTTTACTACCCGACTTCTACAATCAATGGAAGCAAAACAAGCATGAAGCCAATCCATCCCCAAGATGACATCAAAGTTCATCATATCTAATTCTATCAAATCAACCAAAGTGACTCTATGAGGTAAAGATATAGGGAATCTCCTATACACTCTTTTGGCTATACCCGAATCACTTATCGGCGTAGATACGGAAAAAGGTTATCTTAACTCTTCGGGAGACACTTTAAATTTCATACCCACAAAAGGGGTAACAAAAGATAAAGTGGCACCGTGTTCTAATAATGCATAAATATTAATTGAAAATACTTGCAACATACCGGTAACAACGTCCAGGGACCCCTCTTGATCACTTATAGATTGGAGAGCATAGAAGCGATTCTTCTTAGGAGCATCAGCATTAGAACCACTTGGTTTAGTTTGATTACCCTATCTTCCCTTGGTAGTACAGGTCGGACAACCTTTAAATTGGTGCCCATTTTTTCCACACCCATAGCACACACCCATACCAGCAAGATATTTCCCTTTATGCTTCTTACCGCACTTCACACATGTAGGCTTATCCATGGAAGATCCACCCCTATTGCCTCCTTGAGGCTTAGGGTTAGACACCCTATCTATGTTGGTCTTAGGAGCATTGGAGGAACTTTGATTGGAGAACCTCTTTTTAAACCTTGGTCACTTTGACCTTCAAACTTACTCTTTAAAGAATTTCCATCTCCGGGCCTTGCCCTTTTCACCTCTCTACTCTTCTTTCTAAGCCTTGACTCCTCAACTTGTTGAGCATAAACCATCAACCATGAGATATCCATGTTGTCATGGAGCATTGTCGTATGGCAGTCTTCTTCAATAGCATCGGACACACCGGTGACAAAGCGACTCATCTCATCCCTTGGATAGCAACCAAAGAGGGTCATATTTGGACAACTTAGTGAATTTCAAGGAGTATTCTTGGACACTCATACCTCATTGGCGAAGGTTGATGAACTCCTCAACTTTGTCTTCTCTCTTCTCACGAGGGAAAAACCTATCAAGGAAAACCTTTTTGAATATCTCCCAAATTATGGGACCTGCCCTTATAGGCCTATTGTACTTCCATTGCATGTACCACACTTGGGCCACATCTTTCAATTGATACCTGACCAATTCGGCTTTCTCAATAGAGGTGACCCCCATAGCCTCCAATATCTTATAGACCTCCTCCAAAAACTCTTGCGGGTCTTTATTCATTTTGGAACCCAAGAAGATAGGAGGGTTCATCCTAGTAAAATCTCTCAACCGTGAGGCCATGGTACTCACATTAGGATCCACCTGAGGCATAACTTCTCGGTTGGCTTGAGCCGTTAGAGTTTGGTCTTGAGTGGTTACGATTACCGTGATGAGTTGGGTCAAATTTTGGATGGCCGCCCTTATCTCAACATTAGTCATGACCCCTTCATCATTAGGAGCTTGATAGGTTTTGAGAAGCTTGAGGGGGAACCTCCTCATTGACATTCTCCTCTTGATCCCTTCTTGTATTAGCTCTTCTTGTATTCATTGCCTATAATCACAAAAAAGGGTTAGGAGAAAGGACTTCATATAGTTAGGAATCCAAAGCACGATTAAAGTGTAATGAAAGAAGTGAAAGTTTCTAAACATCTTATAGCCTCTCATTCATAAGTGTGGTGCGCTTCACACTCATGAACAAGACTCTACTAGATGTGGTTCATGAAACATCAACCAAAATATTATTCTCAAAACCTTATGCTCTGATACTAAGTTTGTCACGACCCAAGGCTAGCCCCTAGACATAACACGACGTACTTGACCCCGAAGGGGTCTCATACAAGCCTCTAGCATCATCATTACATAAGACATAGAAAATAATGCGGGAAAATTTAAAACTTTACAATCGAAGTTCAACTTTGTTTTTCATAAAAGAAAATCAGAGGAAATCTAGACTTTGTCTCATTTACCATCTAAACATAGGAATATAAAAGTTTTGGGATTTAGCCCTTTACATCAACAAAAGTCTCAATATACGAGATACCAATGAAACTAAGAAATAGGAAATACCGTCCTCGAACTTGACGACTCACCACCACTTGGAGATAAGCAATCCAAGTCTTCTCAAAGGAGAGTGAAAGTTACCTAACAGGAACCTACACTCATTAAGATGTAGAAGGAAGAAGGGGTTAGCACATAATATGTACTAATTATGGAAACATGCATAAAATCCTTAAAACATTATAAAAAGGACATTTTATTTGAAAAGAATGCATTTATCAAGTTTGGAAACCAACATACATTTTAAAAGTCAAAGACATGTCATAATCACATTTATAGTCACAACATGGTAACACAAATCAACTTAGCAACACCTAATGAACACTTGTGCAATGTATGGTTGGCATCCCATAATACCTACCATATCAAGTACTCCCTTGGAATTACCTTAGTCATACACATCACCTTCAGACTCATCATAATTAATAGTCATCAATAAGGAACTAGTCATGTACATTATTTGAACATAAGGAAATTCATTCATATCAACTATCCGTTAAACATACATGCATACATTTAATCTCCTCATAACATAAAAGAACCATCGTACAAGATCCTACTAAGTCTACTTGTGCAATGTGGGAGTGAAGTCTTATGCCCCCACTCCTACTAAATAAGCTCACCAAGAAGTCATAGTAAAGTTGATGTCTCATTCATTATCTTTATTACATAGGGAAAAATTTCCATAACCGACATAGACCCTGTGAGCTATATGGAATCCGATGTCGTATAACCCCACATTGAAAGAAGGTATCCTACTTGCCTAAGGTAGAACTAAGTATATAGTTATAAGTTAGACCCACTAGCTAAGGTCCTATGTTGGCACATAGTTATGGGATAGGGGGATTGCTTCTAGAAACCCGACCTATTACATTGGCGAAGGATTTTCCATCTCATGAGTTCACTCAGATGACCCAATATATTGCATTAGCGGAAGGGATTTTACCTCATTGTCCATATCCACTCGGTGCTTAGCATTACTTCCCAAATTATACTTAATTAGTCTTTGAATTGCATTTACATGTGTGGGGGAATGATATACCCTCCATTCAATACAATTCATCATAATAGATCATAGATTCGTTAAAGATGAGAATGTACTTTCATCCTTAGAATCAACTAACATGTGAGTAGCACTTTCACATTACATTCATAGCGTTATCATATGAAATAGCCTTTCAATAAAACAACTATGTTATCACTATCCTAGACAAGTCATACATGAATATGTGTATAGGGTAAGGGGAGAATTGACCTTTCCATAATACCTCAATTTACACAATGGTGATACGATCTTTACCTTTCAAGTGAATTATAAGTTCACATACAACTCCCATCATTCATGAACAAACCTTCACAATTTACCCCCTTGAAGGGTCATAAACCAAGTCTCACAATCACACTTAGAAAATACTAATTTAAGCATGAATAAACAAGATTCAATAACTAGGTTAACATAGACACATTTCATAGTCTTCACCTTACATCGATAATCCCATCACAATTTATGAAAATTGGGGTCATGGGGTACACATGGGTTCATGGGGAAATTTACAATAACATTAACCATTAAACATCAAATCATCCATAATATAATGCAATAACATAATAAAATCATTTTAAGAAGAACCCATGGCTAGAATAAAAACCCTAGTTTTTTACCATTATACCAAATTTTGAAATTAGAGTTTGAAGGGCTTCATGGAGAAAAGTGTTCCATGAATCAAGGTCCACATACCTTTATACAAGCCTTGCCCACGATTTGGGGTTGAGAGGATTGATTCTTGAGACCTAATCTTCAAGTTCTTGGTGTTCTTCAATGGAGGACTATAGAGAGAGAAATATTGGAGAGAAGAGGGATTGGGGGAAATATTTGGGTGTTGTGAATTAATGACCAAGTCTTGTGAATTATCACTTAAAATCAATATATATTTTACCCCTAAAATACCCAAAACACCCCTACATTAATTGGACAAAAATAGTAATTGACTTAAATGACCCTCACTAAATGACCCAGTCTAGTTGCCACGCCCATCTTCACGAGTTGTGGTGAGGACCATAACTCGTGGTCCCTCTCGTGAAGATTGGCACAAGGGCTAGGATTTGGTGTCATTTGGCATTTGAGCCTAAGTTAGCTCCTCGGCCCCCTTGACGGCTCGTGTTGTGGACCACGACATGTGGTACTGCCCGTGGAGTTAAGGCAATGGCCTTGCCATTTAAGGACATTTGGCTATTTTGCCTAAGGCAACTTCAGGAGATCCTCTCGTGGCAATGGTCAAGACCAGGGACCGTGGTGATGGCCGTGAAGTGAAGGGAGTAGCTAGGAAATTTGGCAGCCAAACTTTCAAGGCCAAGGCAGGACCACACCCTCCTTCACTAGTCGTGGTGAGGACGACGACTTGTGGTCCTTCTCGTGAAGGTTGGGGAAGCAACTAATGGCTAGGGGCAGCCTACGCCTTTTGGCTTTGGCTTGGCCCCTTTGCCATGGCACTTGCCTCAAGGCCTTGACCCCTATAACTCATATTCAAGACGTTCATCCTTACATTTAGGCTCTAGTTAAACCTACCATTTTCCGGAGTGTTACAAACTCGAAAGATCTTCAGGAAATACAATGGGAAATTCATTCACCATCGGAATGGATTGAAAAGTTGGTGACTCCGCAGATATATTATTCACTCTCACTAGATAACATATGTATCTTTTGGAAATCATATTATTTTCCTTAAGCTACAAAATAAACTTACCTCTTGGTGCCCCAATATTACCTTTCCATTCAAGCACTGCCTCTTTTGGAAAATGGAAATGTACCATCTTAGTTCGGTAATCTACCGTGGCATAACATGAAGCTAACCAATCCATACCCATTATAACATAAAAATCTACCATTTCTAGCTCAACAAGGTCAACCAATGTATCACGATCACAAAGATTTACAATGCAATTACAATAAACCTTTCTAGCTATAATAGACTCACCAATAGGTATAGACACTTCAAATATCTTCAAAAATAATTTTGGTGTTTTTTTTAACTTCCCAGCAATCAATGGAGTAACATATGATAATGTAGACCCAGAACAATTAATGCATTTACAATATGTGAAAAGATGGACAATGTTCTTGTAACTACATCTGACGATGCTTGAAAATTTTGTCGATCCCTAGAGCATATGTGCGATTCTGAACTCCACTAGAACTAGTTGCTCCCCTAGCTCCTCTATCATGACCTATAGGCATCTATAGTCCCCTGCCTAACAAAGGTGTTGATGTTTAACACTCGGTAAAAAAGTAGGTGAAACTAGAGCCTAAACGTAAGGGTTAAAGAAAAATATAAAATGACTCCCCGTAGATTAGTAGACCATCTTGAGTTAAAATGAGGGCTAAAGGAGTCAAGGCCAAGGTTCGAGTGCCAAGGCAAAGAGGCCAAGCCAAGGCGAAAGGCCAAGGCTGCCCCAAACTTGCGCACACTACCTCAACTTCCACGCCCATCACCACGGTCAGTGGTCTTGACCACGGCTCGTGGGAGGCCATGTGGAGTTTCCTTGGACATGGAGGATTAGCCCCCAAGTAGCCTAGCCACTACCTCAAGGTTCACAAGAGGGACCACGACTCGTGGATCCCCTCATGAAGATGCCTTGGGCATTTGAGCTACGGTCCCCAATGTAGCATGGCCACTGCCTCATGGACCATGAGAGGGACCACGGCTCATGGTCTTGACCATGTCTACTGGAGCCCCTCGTGGGAATGCCTTGGTCTTGTGAGCTTCATGCATCAAGTAGCATAGCTACTCCCTCAACCTTCACGAGGGGGACCACGAATTGTGGTCCTCACCACGGCTTGTGAAGGTTGCTCATGGTGCCTGGACGGGATCACTAATTGAGGGTCACTTAAGTCTTTTCCTATTTTTTCCAATTAAAGTGGGGTCATTTTGGGTATTTTTAGGGGTATTATATAAGTTATTTTAAGTCCAAATTCACCCAAACTAAGTCATTATACTCAAACACCCAAATCAAACCAAATGTTCTCTTCCTCACACTATTTCTCTCTCTAAAAACCTCCATTGAAGAAGAAGAAGTCAAGGCCAAATTTATGAGGAATCTTCAATTAAGGTATGGTAGTTTTGATTCATGGTTAACGTTTCACCCATGAAGTCCTTAAATTCTCAATTTCAAAGTAGATAAAGTCTTTAAAACCTAGGGTTTCTATTCCAAGCCATGGGTTCTATCTCAAAATGTTTTCATTGATTTAGTTATTAGAAATTATTAATGAATTGTTGAATCTTATAGTTTTATGAGAAAATACCAAATGAATCCATGTTTCCCCATAATCCTAGTTTGTGACTTGTGAATTGGGTGAATTGTAGAAATTATGACATTGTACTTATAGTAGTCTAGTTCATTGAATCATGTCACCATTTATATCTAATGTAGTAATCCTAGATTGATTGGGTTGAATGTGATCTATAGGCTTGAAGGGCAAAACATGAGAATTAACCATATGTATGAGATTTGTGTGTATACAATTGGATTTTTTCAGAGTAAAGTAACTATATTATAATCTAATTGTTGAGTTGATTGGATGATTATCCTCATGTACACACTTAGGTATGAATTGCGTATAATTTGGAAGGTTTGTCACATATAGTGGTTCCAAGGGTTGTGGGGTTGAGTGTGAAGACATTCTTCCTTAATTATAAAGTTAAGTCAAGACTTGATATACACTCAATGGGAGTTATGCTTAGCACCGAGATAATAGTGATATGAGATTGAAGCCCTCATGATAGTAGAGGCCAGGTTTCTAGGAACAATCTCTAGGGATGGAAGCCCCCACGTTACTAGAGGCCGAGTTTTCTAGTAACAATCCCCTTATCCCATAAACTATGTTCCACATAGGTCTTTAGCTAGTGGATCCACGTAAGCTAATAGTATAGTTCTACCATAGGCAAGTAGGACAACCCCTTTTCGGTGTGGGGTAGACACCAGATTCTATGATTAAGCTCTCATGGTGTATGTCGATTAAAGATAATCCCACTATGATAGAATGAACTAGAGTTGGAGTTATGAACTATAATCACTTAATGAGTTTTACTTAGTATGGGTAGAAGTATGGGATCTTACTCATGCATTGCACAAGGATGCTTTGATGGTTCTTATGGTTTGTTTCCATTATGATGAGATGATTTCTATGTTGAATATGCTTGTAGCTTATGCTTTTACACTTACTTCCATGATAGTTCCTAAACTTGGTCAAATGCATAGTTTTCAACTAAAATGTCCCTTTTTAGCATATTTAATGATTTTCATGCATAGCTACTATACTTAATGCAAATATTTGAACTAACCCATTTATCTTGTATAATTTTTACAAAGTGTAGGTTTCGGCGTTGAGGTGGTTCTTTCTAGTTCAAGGTTTGGATTGACTATTCTCCAAAGCTTGTGGTATGTCCTCATGGATCCAAGGACAAGTGTTGTATTGTTGTTTCTTTCTTTCAACGTACTAGACTGAAACGACCCCAAAAATGCCCGAAAATGTGCTTCGGAAACACCTATAATGGTAATTTCCATATATCTCAAAATTTGTTTCGTTTTTCGAAAATCCGACTTCATATTCTTGTTTAGGGGGTCAAATTGAGTGGGAAATGGGTCTAACCCAAATTTTAGAGCAACCGTATCAAAATCCGAAATTTCCAAGTGAAGCCTTTTCGAGGGTCTAGTTTGGAGGGTCATATCTCCTAGCACACAAATTATTTGGGTGGCCAATAATATATCCATGGAAAGCCCTTTGAGTTAGCTACCTAACGCACTTCGTTTCACCTCATTCGGAGTTCGGACGAAGAAGTTATGCCCATTTTCGTAAAGTCTGTCC
>JAJOOS010007078.1:0-52970 GCA_029582725.1 Solanum chiquidenum
CACTAAAACTCAAATTATGACCAAACGAACGACCAGGTGACCGAACTGTCAGTCCCAGCAAGTCATAAATGACTTGGGGTCGCTATAGGAATGCTCTAAACGACACACAAAAGGCAAGACACAGAAATGACCAAGAGGGTCATTACACATAGATTGACCTACGGCCCGTAGGTCTCGTCTGTCAATCACTCCGACAACATTAAGTCAGGGGTCTTTTGGTCTTTGTCTATTTCATTTAACCCTTAAGCTACGTCGTTTAGACCCTAAATTATGAGGTTTTAGTCAGTTTAAGCCTAGAAACATAACTAGAACTTACCTAAGTCAAATCATTAATCAAACTTTGAAAAATTAGAACGTTAAGAGGAGAAAGAAGTCAAGAGCCCTAGTTCAAGAACGCAACAAGCTTTCTTCAGTTCCAGCCCAGAAATCAAAGAATTTCTCCGTGGAATTTGTCACCAGGTATGTGGGATTTCACTAGTGGGTTCCTTTCACCCATTAGGTCCCTAGTTTTCAGTTAGTTTCTTGATTCCCTTATTATGACTAGACCTAGGGTTTCTTGAATGTTAGAATTATAAAGTTCTTAGCTGTTAGAATGATCCAAATCAGATTAGTATGTTAATATTCAGTTTATTGCATGAATTCCAGAACCCTAGCTATGTATTTCTTTAGTTCTTGAATTACACATGCTAGGTCAGATATTTCAGTTATTCAGTTATACATGCCTCAGTTATTAATGCATCAATATCAGTTTAATTGTTGCATTCTCAGTTTGCATATTCAGTTCGAGCTATCCAGTAACTTACAGAAATTCGGTAATAATGTGTTAATTACTTAATTCATTGGGAGTAACATAATACCGAGTTGGACTAGGGTTCAACGTACCCAAATAGTCCCAGAACTACTAGCCACGTAGGTTGTAAGTCCCCTCTGTAGGCATCATTTCAGTGATCACACCAGCATGCCTCTATACCTCTGGCAGGGTATATTGGGTCCTCTCGATGGGGCGTATACATCGGACTCCACATTTAGCTCATGTGGTTTTATTATCGGTTATTAGTAGCTCCTACAGTTCAGTCAGATCCTATTGCATTGACCATTTATCAGTATATCTAGTATTCAGCTTTAGCATGTTATAAATTGGTCACTGCATTCAGTTATCTCAGCATTCAATATCTATATCATGTTCAGATTATGTCATTGCTTATTTGCTTTGTTCAGTTATATGTTATTTCAGTTGTATTTTATCCTGCATGCTCAGTACCTTTCAAGTACTAACGCATACGTGCGCTACATCTTCTCGTGATGTAGGTTCAGGTTCTCAGCATCCAGATCACGCTTAGATCAGTTCCTGATCTCCAGTTCAGCATAATCAGTGGTGAGTCCTCATTCTCCGAGGACAATAGTCATGAGTTTTTTTCCAGTATTTTTCGTCCTTTAGTTTCAGTTTTGCTAGACTTAGCTGGGGCCTGTCCCAACATTTCTAGTTAGTTAGAGGCTATTTTCAGACATAGTTAGATTCAGCTTAGTATTGAGTTAATATCTTCTTTGTATTAAACTCATCAGTTTTCTTATATCTCAGTTATAGTATATTGGTATTCCCCATCTTTTCATTTTAATTATGATTTAGCTTCCGTATCAATTTATTATCTTTAGTATGCTTATGATCATGCCAGCAGGGTTAGCTTTGGATCACTTGTGGTCCTAAGTCCCGTGTCCGCGTCTCGGGAGTAGTCTCAGGGTGTGACATTTCTAATCTTTCATAAAATACAAAAAATCCTTCATTTTTGTACTCTTATAAATCTATCCAAACCATTTTTAAAAAAAGTAAAAGAAAATAGAACTTTCTCTTCTTCTTCTCCCAACCTTCTCTCTTCTCTTTTTCTTCTTCCTTAGAAAATCCAAAATCCGACTATCAAAACAAATATTCTCCCCCATTATCTTATCTGCCTCCTCATCTCCAGCTGTGACTCTCTCTTCTTTCTGAACTGAAGATTGTGTTCGACTTAAAATGGGTAAGTCATTTTTTTGAAAGATTTTACAATTTTCGAACAATACTAAGTTTTTTTCTTGGGTTAAAGAACAATAAATCGTTCTATGTATGTGAAAATTGAATAATAGTGTAATGGTACCTATTATTTATTGTTTTTGAAAGAAAATCAACAAACCCAAAAAAGCCCTAATTTTGAGGAAATATATATGTATTGTTAACATTCAGTGAAAATTCATTTTTGTTGCTTTTTTCATTTTTTTGTGTGACCATTTTGTTCATATGATTTTAGAAATATAGTCTTGTTCAGTTGTCCAACATATATTTCATTTGTTGAAAGATGTGTCGTATGTTGCTACATTTTAATGATATGTTGGTCTATATTCCAACAGAGTTGTCATATGTTGGAACATATCACCTGTGTGTTAGGGCAACAAAATGGTCATATGTAGTAACAAAAGATTCATTTGTGGCACATGAAGATTCATGTGTGGCCACAGAAAATTCATTTGTGGCAACATAAGGTACATCTGTGACAACATAATATCCATCTGTGTCAACATAAGTATAATTTGCTACACATTATTACTTTATAATCAATTGTAAACTCCCAACCTTTTATTATTTACCTTGTAGATGAAATGATACAAGAAGCTTCATACATGACAACATCTCAATCTTTTATTGATGTTGCTTTCTCTTCTAACATCAAATGCTATTTTTGTCTATGTGAAGAATGTGAGTAGCAATAGGATTATTTTATTAGTCGTGTTAAAGAACTCACTGATATTTTTAAGGAAATGACTTATAATATTGATGTCCATACATCCAAGAAGATTTCACAACCTTTGAACTGTAGGAGGTTGAAAAAATCTATTTTCCAATCACTATCTATAATTAGTGAAAGAAAAAATTCAATGACTACTGCTCCAGTATCACACTCAAACCCAAAAGGCAAGGAGAAGTAGAAGGAGGAGAAGGAGAAGGAGAAGGAGAAGGAGAAGGAGCAGGAGAAGGAGAAAGAGAAGGAGATGGAGAAAGTGCTGAAAGAGAAAGAGAAAGAGAAAAAAAAGAGAAGAAGGTTGAAGTCGCCAGTTGTGATGTGAAACAACAATATCCATTTGAAGGTTTTAACATTGACAGTGAGGGTCCAACTGAACGAATGTCATCCTTCTCGCAATGGATAAACAAGGGTCTTTACAAGCATCATGCAAAAAAGTAAAGTCGTTCAACTATTATTAGTATTTCTTCTTGTTGTCCACTAAATAATTATTTATAATGATTAAACAATTACAGAAGAGACAAGGACGATCACTACTTAGCCAATTGCTCGGATCTTGAGTTCAAACAACTTGATTTTGTAGTTGCATTTTCAAAGAAGAAGAATTAATTTTACGTAATGTCTCAACCCAATAAGTGCTGGACTGATCAGGTAAATTCATGCCCACTTTTATCTTTTGATTAAGACATGAATACATACAAATAAATTGATACAAAAATACACTTGTTGATGCATCTGTGCAACATGTGGATGTCATTTTATACTATTTGCAGAAGAAGTCGAAGCAACAGAGTCATTCTAAATATTGATATACCACTACTAATTGTTCTTTCAAAACATACATTGATAATGCCAGTGTTGTTTCTGAATATGCGAATAAAATCATTGGCACTATCAAAGGGTTTGGTATACCTGGTGGACTGCCTTGGCACCTCATTTAGGACTAAGAAAAAATTGTGCTCCGAAATTCAAAAGTTGTCTACATTGTTGCCAAAGTACCTTGCATTTTTTTTATCAAAAAGACCGAACCAACCGGTAAGTTCTTGAATCTTACCAAGAAAAGAACAAATCTCACCCATTCGAAGTCAAACATGTTACTGATATTACCCAACAAGCAAGCAATAGTCTGTAAGTATCACATTAATTTTTTTTGTCTTACCACTATTGAAATATGATTTTATTATATTTTCTAATTGATGATATACCATGCAGAGATTGTGGACTTTTTATTGCTGCATATGCTGAGTTTTTGAGTGATGGACTACAAGTACCATCTTATGGAATTATTTCTGAAACCCTCCACATGAGATATGCTTCACTCTTGTGGAACTATGGAATTTTAAAAGCTCGGAGTGGCTATGTTAGTAACAATGAAGACCCACAAAGGCCTAGACCTAAAAAAGGAAAGTTTGATGAAAATATTGTGGTTATCACCATTTATTAGATTGATGGTTATGTATACCATTGTGAATTATTTTTTTGTAGATAAGTTGTATAAAACAATTGGTAAAGTGTTCATTTTGGCTGATAATATTAATATTAATGATTATTATTATTTTTATTTTGTTGGAACAAATGTCAATTAAGATGGAAAGGAAGAAATGTGGTGTATGTGGCAATATATATAACATATGTTGTAAACAACACCACAGAATTATCTGCATGTGCCCCAACATAAAGGATATATGTGGCAACATATGTCACAGAAAGAAGATTCTGGTAACATATGTCACAAAAAGGAGATATGTGGGAACATTATATTGTCACAAATTGTTCATTTTTGCTGATAATATTAATATTAATGATTATAATTTTTTTTATTTTGTTGGGACAAATGTCAATTATGATGGAAAGGAAGCAATGTGGTGTCTGTGACAACATATATAATCTTTGTTGTGAAAAACATCAAAGAATTATCTGCATGTGCCCCAACAAAAAGGATATATGTGGCAACGTATGTCACAGAAAAAAGATACGTGGTAACATATGCCACAGAAATGAGATATGTGGCAACATTAGATTGTCACCAATTGTTCATTTTTGCTGATAATATTAATATTAATGATTATTATTATTATTTTTATTTTGTTGGAACAAATGTCAATTATGATGGAAAGGAAGAAATGTGGTATCTGTCGCAACATATATAACCTTTGTTGTAAAAAATACCACATAATTATATGCATGTGCCCCAACAGAAAGGATATATGTGGCAACATATGTCACACTTTGAATTGTCAAAATTCAAAATAAATAATTAAAAAGGTTTAAAACAATTGTCCCTTTATTTTTTCCTCTCTCCTCTCTCTCCTTTCCTCTATAACAGGTCGTTTCGTTTCATATTCCAAATTTAATTTATTTTTACTAACTTCCGTTTTCTTTTCTCTTCTTTCCTTTTTTTCGTTCCATTATTCCTTCACAGATCAAATTTGTGCGATATTTTTTACAACTTCAGTGGTAATCTATTGCGATCCTCTTCTACAACAAGGCGTCGTTTCCCTCATCATTTCTAGTTTATCGTTGATATCTTCTCAGGTAGAATTTAATTTGGGTTTTGAAATACTTACTGGTATTAAATCAGGATATTTTTAGTGGTTTTTATCACTTATTTGTTTGTAGGATGGTTGGGTTGTTATTCCTTTTGAAATATTATCTAATTTCAAAAAGCTTAACCCCAAAAAACACATTTTAGGATATACATATGTTGCCACATATGACATGTTTGTTGCAATTTTTCCAACAGAACGTGCATATGTTGCCACAGATGACGCTTCAAGGATGGGTTAATCGATAAATTGAGCGATTTAGGAATGAAAAAATGTCAAATTGAACCAAATTTTTGTCCTTTGGACCATAATTAAGCAATAAAAATATGTTATAACACTTGAAACAACTAATGGTAGAAGGTTTCCATCTCATGAGATACATACTTTGGGAACCCGGACTCAACTAGCGTAGAAGGAACCCATTTGGAAAGCCAGACTCAGCTAGTGTAAAAGCTTTCATTGGGAATCCATACTCAACTAGCGTAAAAACTTCCATATCATATTCAATATCCACTCGGTGCTAAGCATAATTCCCATTGACTTCAATTAAGTCTTGACTTAAGTTCATATTTATAGAAGAATGTCTTGACACTCAATCCAACATAACTCATACTATAACTCATAGATTCAATATATGAGACTAGTCTTCCAACCTTAGAATCACTACATGTGACAAACCTTTCCCATCATATCATGTTCATGCATAAGTGTGTATATGAGGATAACCTTTCAACAACACAACAACTAGATCATGAGAATATTCACTTTACTCTCAAAGTGTTTCTAAAACATGTACTAAACTTCATAAAACATGCATAATATCATATCTTGCCCTTGGTCAAAGTTCATATCAAATCAACACATCTAGAATGACTACATTAAACATGGATGATAACATGATTCAAATAGTTCAACTACTATAAGCATAATCTCATAATTTACCTCCTTGAGGTTCAAAGCTTGATTTCAATCATCACACTTAGGGTTCAAACACTAGAAGTGGATATCATCCTAAATCATGTGATTCTATCACTTTATGCATTCAAACATTCATGGGGTAGATTAGGTGGGTAAAATCCTTCCACAACAATTCTATCTAATAGTCTACCATCATCAAGTCAACTTCCCTCTTAGGGCCTTAACATACATAATTCATTATATTATCTTTACCTTCAAAACCCTAAAAGTCAAAATTCATAACTATGAGTCTTTACTCTTAATAACTCTACTCCTTAAAAGCATCCTATGAACCTAGATTACAAGACATTCAAATCACATGCTTCATTATTAAGTGATTATAGTCATAAATCATCATAAATGTTCAACTTCAAGATTTACTAGTCATGATCCATCATATATACTATAATATAATTCAATTCAAGTCTACATGCTTCTATTCTTGAACAATTACTACTCATAACATCAATTCTAGAAGATCATCATAAACCTCAATTTCACCTTTCATGGCATAAACCCACATTACTACAATTTCATCCATTAAACTAGGGTTAGCCATGGAAAAAAATATAATATCTTCATAATAACATAATTCAATACTAAATCAATCATAAACAAGTACTATCCACTCAATTGGATTCATACTCAACACTACCCACAATATAGGAAGAAACTCTAGCTAGAATTGGAGTTCATCTTCACAATTGGGGGAAATCTAGGGGGCTCCATGGTCGAAAGAATACATGGATGAATAAGCTATCATACCTTGATTATAAAGCCCTCACAATGCTTGTAACAAATAGAGGAATTTGCCCTAACTTGCTTCTCTTTTTCTTCTAATTATTTGCTTCCTAGAGAGAAAATTTCTTGGAGTGAATTGGGTCTCTTTGGTGAATTGAAAATAATGATTTAGAATCCCTTAATTAATCGTCTAATAGCTTTATATAGGTTATCTAATTACTAATAAAACGACACCATTTTATAACTAATTAATTCTAAAAAGTTTCCTTAACCCCCAACTTAAACTGACTTAACTTCAAGGTTGCCTCACCCACGAGACCCCAACCCATGGGCCGCTGGTGGACCCACGGGCCGTGCTGGTCATCCGTGGGTGGTGGTCTGCAACCCAACTTTTGGGGTCTTGACCCACGATCCCATCCACGAGGTGTGGATCCCCCTACGGGGCGTGGGTCCCCAATCGTGGGTGGGTTATCTTTTGGGCAAATTTGGGTGGTTTGAAGACCCTTGGTGAGTCCTCTTCAAGGACCCTTGGTGGGTCCTTGGGGAGTCATACCTTGATGTTTAACCCCTAAACCCTTCACTCTAAATACATGAGGTCATTTTTACAACTTTAACCCTCACGTAAAGCTCTCGAACCCTTACGTAAAGCTCTAGTTTAACTTACTAGTTTTTCGGGTGTTACAATTTTACTACATTTTATTATAAATGTTGTTTTTTATTTTAATTTCCTCTCTATTGTAGTAGTACTAGATAGCTTATCCGCGCTCGGTACAATAATCATGACCTCATTAAGATTATGAATGATCATTTTTTAATGTCCGAATATTAGAAATTTGGTATTGTCACATATATTAAGAACTTAAAAGATTGAAAATTTCTTACTCTTTAATGAATTTTATCTTCTACATATTTTCAATTATAATATTTTTTTCTGTGATATAATTGGTTTCCCAATATTGAATGATTTTCATAGATTAGTCAATTATCACTTTCTCTATGGCCTATTATTCATTATTTAGCCAGTAGCAACTAGTTTTTCTTGTTCTTCCATGTCATTGTGCATAAACACCCCTAAATATGCCATAATAAATTTATCATGTGAAAGATATCAGCCCCTCATATTCTCAAATGTGCGTTACTTGATAATTTTAGAACTAGTAGTATATCATAAAAATATCCCATTGAGTTTTTCAAAACTTTTTTAATCATATTTTAAAAATTGAAATACATTATTTTTGAAAAAAAACTAAAGAATTATGAACAAATCAAGTCACACGTTTGTTATTTTGGAGGGAACCAGCTGGAAAAAATATAGGAAATAAAATAATTACAAGTAATTATATAGGAGAATCAATTAAGGTTACAAGTAGCAGTAGTTTTAATAATTTAGATTCCCCAACTTTTTCATGCATTAACCATTAACAAAGAATAGAAAAGAAGTAATTGAAATATTTAAACTTTACTGAATAAAGAATGTGAAAGGTTATGAAGTAAAATGTGAAAAATATGTGATAACATCTATCAATCTATATATCTATCTGTAAAGGGGTCAACTCAAGTCGATCTAACCCACTTAGGAAGTCTAAGACACTTAGACTCAACACACTTTTCTTTTTCACTCACGTTCTAGATTAACTCTAGATAAGCATACAAAAGTAGAACGCATACGCTCGTTACAGGAACAAGTCCCAACTTTGTATAAAACTCGCGCCACAAAGAAGCACACAAATAGTTTAGCCTTACAAAATTTGACCAAAAGATATTTTGCCTAAGAATCGTCTACATGTTCCTTTAAATAGGCCACAACGCTCAGTCACATGCCAGACACATGCCCACAAATTCAGTTGATAAGCCCAACTGATAAGCCAAATTCAAATTCAAATGACAAGTCTTATCTACAATGCTGAAAGTCTCCAACGGCTATAAATTGCCAAATTTGCCCAGCTTCCCATGCACGTGCGAGGCACACACAAGCAGCCTTCAGCCTTAGCGCCAAAATCACCTTTCAGACGCCCAATATCGCGCCTGCCCACGTGCAAGCCATGTATCCTTGTCCTGCCTCACCTAACTTGCCATTAGGGTCTAATCTCCTTAGTCATTGCCCTTGGCAAACACTTGCCTTAGCTTGTCCCGCCCTTGTCATGCCTTAGTCACGCCTTACATTATATGCTTTAGCTTTTCTAGCCCTTATCATGTCTTCACCATGACTTGCCTTGCATGACTTAGCCACACCATTGCCAAGGTATTCTTTTATTTGAACTTAACCTTGACGACAGTCATTGGGCCTCGACTAGTTTAATCATGTAAATAATAAGCCAAGCCCGAGCCGCTCGAACTATTAAGCTGAGGGTCTAACATACTTCCCCCCACCAGATGAGCTCATTGTCCTTGATTAGACATAATCTTGGTATGCTTAAATCTCTTCTTCGAACTGCGATAGAGATGTTCCTTTTTTCCACGTTGCATCACACACTTGCTTCATTTCCATTAAATTAGAAACTTTATTCTTCGATTCATCTTGCTTTGTCCCAAAGTCTGATGATCCATAATCTTCTCAACTTGTTCCTCGAAGTGTGTTCGTACAACAAGAGGAGCACGTCTGGTAGATGACCTTGTTGGATCCTCAGCATCCTCATGAAAAGGTTTCATAAAACTCACATGAAATGTAGGGTGAATCTTCAATCTTTCCAGCAAGTTCAACATGTATGCAACTTCACCAACTCTCTCTAAGACTTCAAATGGTCCATCATATTTTGAAATCAACCCACAATGAATCATCTTGCTGCTGATTTTCTTCCAGATTTGGGGACTAAGTTTCCGCTACACCTTATCTCTAACCTGAAATTCTAAAGCACACTGATGTTGGTCAGCATACTTTTTCATCCTCTTTGTTGTTTTCTAAAGCTATCTTATGCTTCATCTAGCATCTCTTGTTTATCTCGCGCAAACCTGTAAGCAACATGACAATTACCTTGGGACTTAGATTTAGCGAGTTATAGTGAAGTGTTAGGTTGAACACCCAACACTAACTCAAACGGGCTTTTTTTCGTTGCCGACGACCTGTGCAAGTTGTAACAAAGTTGTGTACTATCAGGTAATTCCATCCAATTCCTTTGACTTGATGTCACATAGTGTCTAAGGTATTCTTCAAGCAGATGATTTATTCTTTCAGTCTGTCCATCTATTTGTGGATGATTTTCCATTGAGAACTTCAAATTAGTGCCCATCATGTTAAAGAGGGCAATCCAAAATCTGCCAGTGAACCTAGCATCACGATCACTCACAATAACTAATGGAACACCAAAATTCTTCACAGCATGCTTATAAAACAACTTAACAACTATTTCAGAAGAAAATAAGGTAGGGGCAACAATAAAGATACCATATTTTGAGAATCTGTCAACCACAATCATAATCAACGCTTTACCCTTCACTTTTGGAAATCCACTAATGAATTCCATTGATAGAGAAGTCCACAGACACTCCGCTATGGGTAGAGACTGCAGTAACCCAACTTTCTTCTTCCGTTCTGTCTTATCTAGTTGACATACTAAATATGACTTTACATAAGTGTCAATGTCATCCTCTATTTTCGTTCAGAAATAATTTTGGGACATGAGTGTCATTATCCTTTCAACACCTAGATGCCCAGCATAAACATTATCATGTGTTTCTTTCAGAAGTTTTCTTCGCAACCCATCATCTTGAGGAACTACGATTCTCCCATCTCTGAAATAAAATAGGTCGTCCTCGATCCAATACCGTCTAACTGTATCCTCTTTAATTTGATCCATTAACTTAACATATAATGAATCAAAGGAAGCACTAAACTTAATATTATCAAGTAAATCAGATTCAAGTCTAGTAATTTCATAAACCGTAACAAATACCTTTTTGCGGCTCAATGCATCAACCACTTGATTTTGCTTGTGCGACTTATGTATCCATACGAAGTCATAATCATCCAATATCTCTTGCCATCTAGCCTGCTTCAAAATCAATTTTTGCTTAGTTTTGAAGTATGTATTAACCACATTGTCTGTCTTGACAACAAACTTCATCCCAAGTAGATACACCATCCATATTTGAAAACAATGGAGTACTACCTCCATTTCCTTTTTGTGTACAGAATACCTTTGCTCCGCAGGATTCAACTTCATGCTTTCAAATGCAACATGATGTAAGGGGGTCAAGCCTCAAGTCGATCTAACCCATTTAGGCAGTCTAAGACACTTCGACTCAGCCAACTTTTTTTCACTCATGTTCTAGATTAACTCTAGAAAAACATACAGAAGTAGAACACACAAGCACGTTACAGGAACAAGTCCTAACTTTGTATTAAACTCACGCCACAAAAAAGCACACAAATAGTTTAGCCTTACAAAATTCGACCAAAAGACATTTTTCCTAAGACTGGTCTGCTTGTGCCTTTAAATATGTCACATCGCCTAGTCACATGCCAGACACATGCCCACAATTTCAGTTGACAAGCCCAATTGATAAGCCAAATTCGAAATTCAAACAACAGGTTTTATCTACAATGCTGACAAGTCTCCAACGACTAGAAACTGTCAAATTCGCTCAATTGCCCATGCATGTGTGAGGCAAATGCGATAAGCCTTCAGCCTTGGCGCCAAAATCACCTTTCAGCCGCCCAATCTCGCGCCTGCCCACATACTAGCCATGTGTGATGTTCCTTCATTGCCCATCTTGCCATTAGGGTAAATCTCCTTAGTCGTCACCCTTGCCAAGAACTTAGTCTTCAAACTTGTTTAGCCACGACCCTGTCACGATCACAAGCCTGCCTTGTCTTGTCTTAGCCTGTCCAACCTTTTTCATGCCTTAGCTATGCCTTGCCTCACATGCCTTTTCTTTTTCAGCCCTTGTCATGTCGTATTCATGCCTTGCCTTGCATTGCATGCCTTTGCCACGTCATTGCCAAGGTCTTCTTCTATTTGAACTTAACCTTGACTGAAGTCATTGAGTCTCGACTAGGTTCATCGTGTAAATCCCTAGACAAGCCCGGGTCGCTTAAACATTTTGAAGTATTTTCAAAAACAAATTTTTGTTTGAAAACAATTGGGGGGTGGGGGGTGAGGGGTGGGGGAGGTTTAGGGGTGGGAGGTAGCGTAAAAAATGTAATTTTTAAAATTAGAAGAATTTTCAGAAAAAATTTTTAAAAAAAAATGTTTGGGGGGAGGGGGGAAGGGGTCGCATGTCAGGTTATGTGGTGGGATAAAAAAGGAAATTTTAAAAATTTGAAATATTTTTTCAAAACATTTTTTTATAGGGGGAGTGGGTAGGGGTGGTAGGGCTGGGTGAGGTAAAAGAAAATTTTAAAATTTGAAATATTTTTTAAAAATAATTTCATAATTTTTTTTGTTTGGGGCTGGGTGGTGGTGGTGGTGGGGGAGCTGGTCTGGGAGTAGGGGTAAAACAATATTTGAAATTTTAAAAATAAGAAAATTTTAAAAAATTAATTTTATTTAGGATGGAGAGGGTCGGGTACAGATATGGGATAGGGTAAGAAAAAAATTATAATTTAAGGATGAAGTACAACTTTGAAAAATGATTTCCTTAATTTTTGAAGGGAAGTCATTCTCCTTAAATTTGAGGAAAATAAGTTGATTTGAAAAACATTTTTCAAGTCATTTAGGCCAATCTAACATGAGAAAATTGAAAACACACAATTTTGGCTCCCCTCCATTACCCCTTCCCTCCATTTCGTCAAGTGCACATCTAGATGAGAGACATGTGTCTTATTTAAAGTTTAAAGGTCAAGATTATATTATATTAACAAATATCATAACCATAGTGAAGTCAAATAATTTTAGAAAACTACTTTCCAAATTTGATAAGAATTAAAATATATTCCATAAAATTTGATATTACTAATATCATCTTATATTTTTGTATTAATTACAATATATTTTTGTAGAGGCAAGGGATGAGTACCAACAACATGGTACCCAACAAGAAACCCAATAAACAAGACATCTAGCTAGAAATCGAGTACCCCTTACACTCCAACCGAACCTCCTCAAATTATAACCTGCACAGAAATTAGCGCAACCTAACCGTTCTAAAATACACGGCTCACAAGGCCAATAATCGCAGTTCAATAGTCACAAATCAACAATCAAACGAATCAAATAAGTCAATCTCAATGTCAAGTAGATCAGTCACACGCAACAAGTACATCAATCACAAATACAAGAAGTCACACATAAACATCAAATGCATGAAGTCACAATAATCAATCTCTCACCAGAACTAAAATCCATCGACACAATATCACTAACTGGAACCATTTTTCATCGGTTTTATATCAAGTCACTAGTTGAAACTATTTACCATTGGCTTTATATCAAATCACTAGTCAGAACCATTTCTCATCGGATTTATATCAAATCACTTCCTGGAACCATTTTCTATCGGCTTTATATCACTCACCGACAGTGACCTTGACATCATAAACACTTTCCGAAAATGACATCGACATCAAACTATCACATGTCTTATCACGGTGTTCAATAATTAATGGACACAAAAAATATCACATCACACGGAAGAGACAACAATTTATACAATTCAAGTTCAAATTCATGCTATCAAGCATTTCATCAATCAATCAATAAGGGTTACAACAAGGCAATTGATCACATCATCATGATTATCACATAACCTTTAGTGTACAATTAACCCTTCACCTCATACCCATTACTCCCAACACACAAACAATGAAGAAAATACACAAATTCTACTAGAATACAAGATTTATGAGATCACTTGCCTTAAATCAATTAATAATCACTCCAAGAGTTGAGTTTTCCCCTTCCGAATCACTTCCAAAGCCACAATCTATATACAAGCAAGTATTCACCATCACAATCCAGAAACAACAATACTCACATCAATTACTTTGAAAAATAGGTCAATCAACTCAATAATCAATTCCGAAATTAAGATTTGAATTCAAAATTGAATACTTGAAAAAATTACTCAAGGTTTTCAGAATTCATTGGGGAAAATCATTTTGAGAAAAGACTCAAAAATAATTCACAATCTTTATTTTAATTAAGAACTTGAGTTCTTGTAACCGATTAAAATCCCAAATTTTGATGTTAGAATTCCCAAATTCCCAAATAACCAAAGGAAAATGTAGGTTTAGGATCTTGAAAGCTTACCCAAATGATTTAGCACAAGAAAACCTTTTGAAAACCTTTCAGAAGGCCTATAAGAAAAGCAAAGGATACAAAACTCAGGCACCAGAGAAACAACCAAGACTCAAAACATTGAAAGGACCTTAGAGATTCGTTTGAAACTCCGTGCACACAAACCACATATACAAATCAATTATACTCGATATTCCGGACTCAATGAAACCGTTAATGTACAAATTTGAGGTCTCCTTGACCCAACATACGTGAAAACCACAAGATACTAACTCAACGCCTAAAAAGGCTAAATAAGCTCAGGTACTCTAAAAAATCCACCAAGACCTCACCCAGACGTAAAATCACCCCGAATCCAACGAAACTCTCGAAATTCCTATCCGAGCATTCAAATCTCAAATGTTGACCAAAGTCAACCCAAAAGCTAAATTTTCACAATTTCACAACTAAAGACCCCAAATCCTCAAAGGACTCCGAATCAGAAACTGACAACTCTCACTGATCAGATTTCACATTTCGAGATTGATGAAATCGAAAAAATTCTATTTCAACACTGAAAACTCCAAAGGGCAAAGAAAACCACTTTCTTAACAATATAAGCCTTTCAAACTAACTTACAAACTTCTCAACTTTTAGCTCAAAGTTCGAAACCAACTTTTCAAACTCAATCATGAATGACTCAGGGCCGATATCGAGAGGAAAAAAATGGTAAATTCATAAAACTTTCCAAAAATGACTGACCGGGTCATTACAAAAAACCTAAAAGTATGAAGGAATTCTATAGGAGCCACGTAGGCAGGCCTAAGATTCTCTCTTATATATTAGTTAGATATCCCTAAAATTAGAAATTCGATTATTTTGTTTTCCTTATTTCAATTTACTGGATATCCCTAATTTTAGAGATTCAATTATTTCATTTCGGCCCTTTTTATTTGCAGTAATTATTAGTTAAAATACTTTATTTTTGCAGCAAAATTGATTTAAAAAAATTTGGAACATTTTTCAAAACCTATTTTTGAAACTTTAGATACCACATTCAAGTTTATAATTAGAAAAAAAAAATCATATCTAATAAGTTGACATTTGAAATTAGAAATTCACATGGAAACACTAACGTTACGTGTACGCCAATGTCCCTAGTAGTCTAATTAAGTTATACAGTCTTTTTTTTATATATAGAAAAATATTTTAATATATAAGTCTGCAATTATTAGTACTAAATAAAAATTATTTGGAAACACTAATGTTACTTGTACGCCAAAGCCCTAAGTTATAAAATACATTTTTTCTTTTTATTTTATCTTTTGAGATTTTTTACTCGAATACTTAATTTACTGATCATTGACCTTCATAGTTATCCTAAAATGAAAATACTAAGTAGTTTCTTTGTCTCAATTTATATGACATATTTTTCTTATTGGTCAGTTCAAAAAAGAATGATACACTTTCATATTTAAAAGTAATAATTTAACATTAAAAATACTCATTTTACACTTGTTGAGATGATTTATAGTCACATAAACATCCATAACAACTTATTTTAGACCATAAGTTTCAAAAGTCTTTGTTTCTTTCTTGAATTCCGTGCCTAGTCAAATTACATCATATAAATTAAAACGAAGGGAGTGAAATTCTTTTAAAACTAACTAAAAAGTGAAGAGTTGTCATGTAATTTAGGACAAATGAGTTTATTCTACTACAGTAAAATTTCACTAAATTAATATAGGTGGGATCATAAAATATTATTATTTTGTAGAAGTATTATTTAATCGATAAATTAATATTTATTCAATGAAAGTTAATTTTGATTACATCAAAATTATTGTATCTTACTTACGTATCATGTTTATTGAATTCATATAAAATAATAAATTTATTATACATAAAGTACAATGAATACATCAAAATCATACATGTTCAGAGATCCAGAACTTAGAAATATTTGTGGATATCATCAGAAAAAACAATGTTGATGATGAAGTTGAAGATGATACAACTCTTTTGGAACCAATTACGTGTAAGGATTCAATTGTTGCATCTAGAACTCTTCACAATTTTATGGTGCAGTTCGAAAAATTAACACCAGAATTTTTGGATGTAATAAGAAAAGTTAGATATATTAAGCTTCAACTAGATTTAACTTTAACAAAAAACAAAACACTATAGGATCATATTTCACTAAATTATTTAGATATATTTGTGCTTTTAAAGAAATATTAATTTATAACATTAATGAGACCATATATTATCTAGGGGTCTTCTGAAAATATATTATCTTATTATCTTATCGAAATTAGTCTTTTTTCCATTGGCCCAAGTTGAGACCAAAAACAAATATTATCTTAAAAAGGTTATTAATTTACAGAGTATTAATTTAGTGAAGTCTTACCTAGAAAATCAAATAATATTGAATTATAGCAAACTTTAATTGTTCCATTTATCGAGATCTGTACGTATGTAGTGAGCATTGATCCACTATAAAAATATTCCAGTCATCTTTTTTTATAAATAATCCAGTCATATTTTATTATTTATAGTATAATATAATATAAATTAGTTTATATTATCATTAAGTGGTACATATTGCAATTTTATGCCTATAAATAAAGGATAATTTCTGTTTCTGAATTCCATTCAAGTTAAAAGTATTTTTATATATAAGTGCGTAATTATTAGTACTAAATAAAAATTATTTGGAAACACTAATGTTACTTGCACGCCAAAGCCCCAAATCATCGAAGTTATAAAATATTTTTTTTCTTTTGAATTGTTTACTTGAATACTTAATTTACTGATCATTGACCTTCATAGTTATCCTAAAATGAAAATATTAAGCATTTTTTTTCTCAATTAATATGACATATTTTTTTTATTGGTCAGTTAAAAAAGAATGACACGTTTATATTTAAAAGTAACAATTTAACATTAAATAACTCATTTAACACTTATTGAGATGATTTATAGTCACATATAAACATCTATGACAACTTATTTTAGACCATAAGTTTCAAAAGTCTTTGTTTATTTCTTAAATTTATGCCTAGTTAGTTACATCATATAAATTGAAACGAAGAAAATATAAAATTCTTTTAAAGCTAACTAAAAAAGTGAACAGTTGACATATATTTTAGGACATAAGAAGTTTATTGTACTAGTTGAGAAAATCAAATACTCTCCGTTCATATTTATATGTCATCATTTTTTATTTCACGTGTATTAAAAAATTAAGTAAGTTTATTATTCTATCCTTATTTTAAAAAAATTAAGTCACCTTTTCAATCAATGAATATAAATTATTTTATTTTGTTTAATTAATTTGACAAATGAACATGAGTTATTACTTAGTTTTTCTATGTTGGTCAAATGTATATTTTCAAGGCTAATAACTCATAAGGATAAAATAAAAAGAATATTGTAATTTATGCATTAATATTATGAAATGACAAGTATTATTAACCAACTATTTATAGTAAAAATGACATATAAAAAAAACGAAAGGAGTATTACTTAATTATTGCAAACATTAATTGTTCCATTTATCAAGATCTGTACGCATATAGTGAGCATTGATCCACTATATAAATAATCCAGTCATTATATTTAATAAATAATCTAGTCATATTTTTTTATTATAATATAATATAAATTAGTTTATATTATCATTAAGTGGTACATATTGCAATTTTTATGCCTATAAATACAGGATAATTTCTGTTTCTGAATTCCATCCAAGTTTAGCTATTTCTACAATATATCTTATAGCAAATAATTTTCCAATGAAGTTGCAGGCCCTTACCATTTTCTTGGTAAGTAGCATTTTAATTTATATAGTTTGTATCTTATCATTTTACAACTTATTTAAGTTTGGTTCTTTTCTAGGTTATCATTTGATTATGAAAATATTATCATACTTAACTAGTAGTATAATTCACTAATTTTTTAAAATTTGAAAAAAAATGTGACTTGAGGTAACAATTTGTAGCATTTTGTGATTAACCAAGATTTTGTAAGTATTTTTTGGGACGACATACTTTTTTTAGCTTTTAAAAAAGGGAAAAGGGCATGATATACCCCTCAATTTTGCCATTTAGAGCTGATATACCCCTCGTTATAAAAATGACTCATATATACCCTTACTGTTACACAAATGGCTCACATATACCTTTACCGTTACAAAAAGGACCTCACATATACCCTTCATCTAACGGAAGTGAGAAAATTAGTTTTAATTTTTTTTTTGACTTTGAATTTCAAAAAAAATCATGTAGGGGTATATATGATCCTTCTAACAAAGTTTAAGGTATATTTTAATCTTTTTCATACAAAAAATATTTTTTTACTTCTTTGATTATCATTATTTGAGTTTCTTATCCTTTTTTATTTGATTCTTTAGTGTAAAGAAAAAAAAATTACACTAATTTTCTTTTTGCGGCTAAATTGAAATTTAATTTTTGTATTTGTAAAAAAAAATAAAAAAATGGGGTATCTTTAATAAATTTTACAAGAAAATTAGTGAAACACAAATAAATTTGACCATCAAAATAATAAATTTAAATTAGTATAACAGTAGGGGTATATACGAATCACTTTCATAACGAGGGGTATATCATTTCTAAATGACAAAGTTGAGGAGTATATCAAATCCTTTTCCCTTTGAAATATAACTTTTGTTACTTGATCAAACATCTCAACTCACTAAAAAAACTTTAATTAACTTTCAGAAGTTTGGTCGGACAATCTATATATTATATGCTCATATATTACTCCTTGACAAATTAAATTGCATTATCTAAGTCAAATATAAGTTTAATATATGAGTTTTCATAACGATTTCAAGTTAATATATATAATAATAATTAACTGACTTCCTTTTCAAATATATATATATGTAGCTTGCTTTTGTATTAGCAAGTACTTATGCAGCGATATCTCCAGAGGTTTATTGGAAAATAAAATTACCCAACACTCAAATCCCCAAAGTCATCAAAGATTTCCTTCCTCAATCAGGTATACAATAGAATTTATTATATGTGTTTATAGTTTAAGGATAGTATTACGGGCATACCTCAAATTATGCGAATTCTCATGTTTTTCAATAATTTATTGTGATTGTAATTTTACAGACGGCGTTGTTCGTGAGCTAAACCAAGAAAACACTAAGAAGAAAGTGTACTATGGTTTAGGTGGATATATTCCCATTAGCTGGCATCATCCTGCTAATTTTGAGTTTCAACGTTTCGTGCTGGAAAACCCCAGCACGAATCGTGCTACTAACAAGAATTTGATCAAACAAGTAACTGAAGGAAGTAGTTTTAAGACTGATCTTAAAGTAAATTATGATACTTTGAAACAATACTTCTTTTTAGAGAAGGACTTGGAGAACGGGAAAGTTATCGAGTTTCCTTCTCTCCTAAATAAAAACGAAGCACCATTTTTACCTCGACATTTTGTTGAATCGATTCCCTTCTCGATGGAGAAATTCCCAGAGATCCTCAACCATTTCTCAATCGATAGTAAATCAAAGGATGCTCAAACGATTAAGAAAACAATCAAACTTTGTGAAGAATCAGAAGTGAAACATAAAGAGAAGAAAACTTGTGTGACTTCTTTGGAGTCTATGGTAGATTTCGGGTTATCTGTACTTGGGACAAACAATATCCTTGCGATTACTTCTGAGGTACAAGGGGAAACTCAAACATCCCAACAATACACAATTGAACAAGTTCAACAAATATCTGATGGGGATAACATGGTTTGCCACAAGCTTAACTACGCGTATGCTCTACATTATTGTCATGTGGGAGGAAGTACAAGAACCTATATGGTATCTATGGTCGGTGTTGATGGAACAAAAGTGAAAGCAGTATCAGTGTGCCACAAAGATACATCTTTTTGGAACGCACATGCGATCCCTTTTGTAGTTCTCAAGGTTAAGCCTGGAACTACGCCAATTTGTCATTTTCTTCAAGATGATCAAATAGTCTTTGTACCTATCTAAATAGGCAACTAAGATGCTACTTGGAGTTATGAAATATTATAAACGTTCACACGCCATCCTAAATCGTCCTCTAAGAGTAGTCGTTTACCTTTTCTGTGTTTCATGTGTAATGTATCTTTATCTTTATAAATAAATGGAAATGATCCTTTGCTTCATGTTATTTTTTGTATGATCCCCAATGATATCATTGATAGTTATTCGTTGCTAAACTTACTAATTAATAATGAAAGATATGTCACAATTAATTTATATTTCACAAGCATAAAATGACATTGCTAATCTACCAATAATAAATAAACTAATATTATGTACTACTATAATTGAAGAATTGTTGAAATAATTGCAATAAGACTAACCATCCATTGTCAACAAATCTTCAGATACAAAAGTCAATTGTAGCTGGCTTTTCATTCCTTTAATTTTGTTGGAAAGTAATAAAAGCAATTAAAGCTCTCCAACTCACTTGGCAGAGTTGTAGCAGCAAAGGGTAAAGTACTAAGCCACCAATGAAGTCTACAACTCACTTCTTGAAGTAACCATAGGCCATATGTAGCAGCATTCTATTGGAACCACATCAAACTTGAGTGAAATCAGTCCTATCCTGTTTATAAGGACATGTTTGGCTCTATCTTCCCAAGATAGAGTGAACTCATTGACTTTTATCCTCTGTCATGACCCAACTCACCGGGCACCTATTCTAACACCCTAGACAGGAGAGTCCTTACCATCCAAACCAGATTAAACAAGTGGAAGAATAAACTAACTACTACAAAGCTCATAAACCTTGAGAAGAACAAAACTTTAAACTCATTTTACAAAATACTGTGAAATAACCCTCAAGGAACTAGTCTAAACAGATACAAAAAGCTACTAAGGACGAAGTACATCCTATATAAGAAAATAGGACACAACTCCCACCGTAAGGAAAGGAAACATGGAAGCTGTCAGAGATCATCGTAGTCTGCACCTATGTGTAACATCACTAACCCTACATCAGACTATGCCAAGTGGCATAGCAAGAGCAATATCAATACAAACAATACGTACTGGTAGGCATCATCGTTTAACCCAAACCTACCGCATAATATAATGTGGATAGTCAGAAAGTCATTCAATATGAAGGTTACACCACCCCACTTCTCTATTCCCTTACTTTCACCTCCTAGGTAACTACTATGACTAAGTACCGCAAATATGCCACCCCATGGCTCCCTAAGCCTACATGTTATACAACCATAATGCCTAAACCCTATCCTAACTCTTCTATTACCTTGAGATTCCTGAATACGAGAGCACTGTTAATTTGTTTAACCAACCTACTATCCTGGCCCTTTTTGGAACAATACATGAAACTAGAGCCTTAGACCAAATTATTCATCTTGATTTTATCATATAAGTCCTAAAACTACTGGACAACCATAGCAGTCCCAACACTTAACCATACACCAGACCCCTGGTCATCAGTCTCACTCAACAACCACCACTTTAATGAACCTATAACATCATGATAATTAGAAACCCAACTTAGAAACAACTAAAGGATTGAGTCCCCATTAACTCAATCCAGTAATTAAAGAATTATAGTCACAAGTATAACGTAATTCAAACTCCCATTCCTCACCTTGGATTTATATGCATAACCCACAATGCGATGAACATATGTCAATCACATATAACAACAATCACGAATACATAGACTCTTTGTCATAACAACATAAAATAATAACACATGGATCACCAACGCCTAGTTACTCTTCTCACATGATTACGATGCAAAAAGCTAAACATGATCAAGTAAAATCTTTAATAGGTATTTCTAGGTGGAAGGATAATAAGAAAGTAGCCTGCAAAGATTTTATGTTACTTTCCACTAAAACCGAGGCTGCAAAGGCTGTACATGTGCTCTAAAACTGCTGAATCTATGAGATGGATTGATGAGGCATCCTAGGGATTCTCAGGCTTGGAAAACGTTTTACTTGTTTCATCCTGAATTTGTTGCAGATCCTCGAAATGTACGACTAGGTCTAGCTAGTGACAGTTTTAATCCCTTTGGAGCAATGTCAACAACCTATAGTATTTGACCAGTGATTCTTATTCCATTTAACCGTCCTCCTTGGGAATGCATGAAGCAATCTTCCTTTATTCTTTCCATGATCATTCCAGGAAAAAGGATGCCGGGAAATGACATAGATGTCTACTTACAACCTCTTATCCAAGTGTTGAGAGAATTGTGGTAATTCTTCAACAAATGAAACATTTAAAATGCTAGTGCTTATTTACATACAACAAAGTCTATGTTAATCTACTGAAATGTGATACTACTTGTTTATATTGCAAAGTTTCCCTTATTTTGATACTACAATGTGGGATTAGGATCTAGATAAAGTGGGGTTTAAATAAGAAGAGGTTATAATGTTTTAGGGGTTAATTGTCAAGATGAAGTGATCAAATGCAAATGAACCGTAACATAGTACATCTATGGGTTGTGTACTATTTGTGCTACTACCTTGAAGTGTAAAAAATCTTTTATAGATATGAGTCTATAGAAGTTAAACTCGAAGGGAAAATGGATAACCTTAACTAAGTAGATTATGTTTAGCTTTTCAATAGTAATAGACTAATAGTGGTGCATTTTCAATTTGTTACTATCCCCTATCTTTTTTTGTGTGGAGAAATAATTCCATTTCTCTAATATATTGTTGTTATCTACTGGAAGATATTGTCAGTGGTGGTAAATACTTTTTGGTTCCAAAGTGTAAGATTTAAATTCATTGTTGTTTTACTCAATGATAGATTATGGTTCAATTTTAAAGAAAGTTTTTGGAAAGTTCTTTTTGGAATAATTGGTGATTGGATTAGGATTTACAAAAATGGTATTTGAAATTTTTTTCACTATGTAGGTGAGAAGTGTACTTAGATTACAGGAGACAAATTTTCAAGAAATGTTTTCTAAGTACACCATTCTCTATGCGTTAACGTACACTTATAGTCATTCATTGATATTTCTGTATAAATACATATATTTTTGGAATATGATCATCAACTTACATGTTAATTAATAAAAAAAATCCAGGCATCCGATACAAAAAGTGGGGCTCATCAGTCACCCATCGGACCAACCATCAATTATAAATCTTCGATGACGGACTAAGCATCAACTAGGAATCATTTTTAGGGTCTTTTTTTTTTTTTGGATAATCTAGTTGAATGACACTTTGAAATTATATTATTTTGATGGTGTAATTTTATAGTGTTGAATGACACTTTGAAACAATAGTATTTTGATGATGTAATTTTGGAGTACTTTTATTTAATGTGATGAATATTTTGCTCATTTGATCTTTTTTGTTGTGTTAAAATTACTAATTATAGAAATTTAAATATATAGGGTGCATAAATATGATATAAATATGGATTGACAATATTAGAAAATATTATTATTATGACGTCACGAATTAAACATTACAGTGTTTTTTAACTGCCGCAATATATAAATGATTTACCATTTTTCACTATTACAATGGTTGTGAACCGTTGCTCTATACAAGAAAATGTCGCATTTAAAAAGGAATATTGTGACGGTTTTATATATGTATTATGACGATTTTTTGTATATATTATGATGGTTTCTTAAAAACCGGTGTAATATGTTTGTGATAGACATGATTACGACATTTTCACAAAACCCCATTATAGTACATTGTGACGGTTTGAAACCACTGCATTACGTATAAATAACCGTAGCAATAATCCATTTTTTTGTAGTGTCAAAATTTCCAAAAAACTCACAATGTTTCAACAATATTCTCAAACCAACTTCACTGATGATCAAAAATGACTTGGGGCAACTATCGAGAAGAGTAAAATAATAATTTTATAAAAAATTAAAATTGACCTTCTGGATTTTTACACTCGCCCTCGACTTTTAAAACACGGTATAAGATACAAAAAATTTCAAAGTGTGTGTATGTATCATAATGTGAAATTACTTTCCCTTTTTTCAAAGTAAATATCCATTAATATTATGTGCCCATGAGGCAGACTATTGAAACCCTCTCTTTTTTAGGTAACAAAAGTGTACCAAATTTTTTAATTAACTAAAGTAAAAAATTATAAGATCTCTTAACTAATTGATAGTTATGGTACGTTGTTTAAATTAATTTTTTTCTACGAGGCAAGCTTCTTATTTAGTGTCTTAAGCATTATCATTTTCTGTCTATTTCATGCACATTGTAATTGTTTCTAAACAATAACATGTAACTTTTAATGAATATACTCATGACATATAGTAATCAATACTTGAATTAGTAAATACCATATAACAAGTTCTTTTGGATGATAATGATTTCAAAGTACAAAAAAAACTAATATGAAATTTATTTTAATTATATTTGTAGACATTTAAATTTTGTGGGACTCTACAAAACGTGTTCAATTCGAGTTGGGACTCTACAAGGTGTGTTGAATTACAATTAGGATTCTTGGAGGCTACTCAACCCTATACCCTAGTTCCTGCCTATATAAATGGTATTATATTCCTTGTAAAGACATCTCAAATATTCCACAAATTCATAGAATATTCATAAAGAGATCAAATTCAAATCATCCTAGTTTGAGAAATACACCACTAATGACCCTCGAATCATGGATAAATCTTATGAGAGAAGAATCGAGGGAGGAATAGAATTGTACCTACATAATTATCAATAAAGTTACTCCCTCCATTTCAAAAATAGTGACCTAGTTTGACTTGACACGGAGTGAGATGGGCTAAAAAATAACTGTTTGAAATTTAAAATATTTTTAAAAAATAAACTTAATTTTTTTTTGGCGGTGGGGGTGGGGGTAGGGGTGGGGTGGGGTGAAAAAATAAAAATTGGAAATTGAAAATATTTTTTAAAAACTAACTTAATTTTTTTTTGAGGGGGGGGGGAGTCGGGGTAGGGGTGGGGGGGGGGGTGGTGAAAAAATAAAGTTTGAAATATATTTTAAAAACAAACTTTAAATTCTTTTTTTTGGGGGGGGGGGGTGGTAGTGGGGCTGGCCGGGGGGTCGGGGTGAAAAAATAAAATTGGAAATTAGAAATATTTTTTAAAAATAAACTTTAATTTTTTTTTGTGGGGAGGGGGGGGGGGTCGAGGGTAGGGATGGGGTGAAAATAAAATTTTGAAATTGAAAATATTTTTTAAAAACAAATATTAAAATTTTTAATTTTTTTTGGGGGGGGGGGTCAGGGTGACGGGGGAGGGGGGGTAAAAATATAAAAAAAATTGAAGTTGAAAAATGTTTTTTAAAAATAAGCTTTAAATTTAATTTTTCAACAAAAATATTGATTTTTTCAACAAAAAAACTGTAATTTGAAGTTGGAGGAAAGTTTTGGAAAATGAGTTGATTTGAAAAACATTTACCCAACCAAACATGAGAAAATTGAAAAACATTTTCCAGAATATGTTTTCCTTCATACCAAACACACCCTGTTTGTAAAAATCTTCATGTTCTTACCATAATATAGATATAGATAAATGGAGCTTACCGAAATATAGCGTATGCATATCAACCTATAGTGGGTTTTGATATGTTGAGTCGTGGTAATAAATAAAATATCATATTTGAAAGTTAAGTATTTTATAATAAGATTCCGAAAATAAAAAGGATAAAAGAAATTTTAGTTGCCAATTTTATTTATTTTTAAACAATAATATGTAACTCTTAATGAATATGATCATGACATATAGTAATCAACACTTGAATCAATAAATACTTGAATATGATCTTGACTTATCGTAGTCAACCCTTGAGTCAGTAAATACCACGTAGCAAGTTCTTTTTATTTTTGATGATGATGATGATTCCGAAGTAAAAAATATTAATATGAAATATATTTTAATTATATTACATAGTTTAAATAAACAAAGAATGTATATATATTGTAAAGATTTAATAGCTTTATCTTCTATTAATTTCAAAATCCAACATAATAGGATAATAATTAAGTGACAACTATTTAAGAAAAAAAAAACTAAACAACAATTTGGCCTATTATAGAAATATATTTAATGAAGGGCAAAAAGTCAATCAAGATTATTTGTAAAAACCTTCATGTTCTTACTATATATAAATATAGACAAATAGAGCCTACCAAAATATAGTGTGTATGTACATCAACTTGTAATGGGCCTTGATATGTTGATTCGTGGTAATAAATAAAATACTATATTTGAAAGTTTAGTATTTTCATAAGAAGATTTCAAAAACGAACAATATAAAAAGGAACGACTCAAATCCTAATCCTACTTACACAAAACTCAATTTTCATATTGGAACATTTAACCTTTGATTAGTTTCATCAAATGGACTCATCCATTATCAATGAAATTTATGTGTTTCCCCAGATTTGTAATGCTAAAAGAGGTCCCGCTGGTTCATCCATTTCATGTAACAATTTTAATTTGGAGATTAATCTAATTGCTAAGAGTGCTTACACTTGTGGTGACAACATTATCGAAGAGTGCCACTTTAATGCTGCGTGTGGTATTTATAAATATAAGTCATTATCGTGGGATATTTTTGACAAACACATTTCGGCATTTGATTTTCCTTATCCATTAGAAAAGGTTAAGTGGGATGGTGTTGATAAACTTTTGGAGAGCAAAGATGATCTTATCCAACAAATCTTGGAGTTTGTTCGTACATTGGAGAACTTTACGCCTCTTTTGGAAGATGATGATACGATTTGTGTCAACCTGATATTTGTTAAGAAAGTTTTTGTTCCTCCTGAAGAATTTGAACTTACCAAAATGAATATTATTTTCAATTATTATGAAAACATTGCAGCAATACTTTGGAATAAAGTTTGCTACAAAATCAAGGGATATTTGGGACAGGACTTATCGTCTTTGTATGAAGAATTCCAATGCCTAAAAGATTTCGTGGAAACAATTGTAATGGAGACAACTAATTGGAGAACCTATTTCAATGAGGATTGCGAAATGGTACTAATAGATTCTTTAGTTCAGGTTGCTAAGAGGGAATTCATATCATTGCCTACAGTAAGATCAATTATGCAATACTTACAGAAAGTAGATTTTACTGAAAATGAATTGACAGAGGAGTGTTGGATATGCATGAGCAAGTACTTACCTGTTTCAGAAGCATACAACGTGCCTTGCAACCATAGTTTCCATTCTGGCTGTATTGAGACTTGGCTTCTAAAGACACCAAGTTGTCCTATTTGTCGATTCAAGTTGCCACCAACTAAGTAAAAATAGAAGTCTTCATCCCTTTCTGGCTATCTGTAATTTGCATCGTTGTTTTTGGTTACCTTGTTATTCAAATTCTCAGTTGTAATTCAAGTACATTAAGTATTAATATATATATATGTATTTATGTGGGAAATTGGTTTGTTTCAACTCTAATTAACCTTACTTTTCTTGTTTTCTATAAGGAAATTACGATGTAGTCTGTAAACCTGTTGCAATTATCTTTCCATGATTATAAGTTTAGTCTGCAAGTAACTAGGAATTTTGATTCCAAAATCGAAAAGGAAAAAGAAAGGTTAAGTGCCTATTTGGAAGTTTGTATTTTTGGTAATAAGAATCCGAAAAAGGAAAATGATTAAAAAAAAGAGTTAAATCCTAATCCTACACAAAAATTGAAAATTGACCCAAAGGAATGGAAAACTTCTTTCTCTTATCTCTCTTTTCCTTTTAGCTAGAGAGTAGAAACTAGTATTAACCTGAAAATCAATTCCTAGATAATTGATTCGGCATCTGACCTCGACCCTGACCCGAACCACAACTCGAGACATGACCTCGACCTCAACCTGAGACCCAACCCCCATCTCAACCCCAACTCCATACTCGACCCCAACATCAACCCCGACCCAAGACCCAACTTAGGCCTCGACTGAAGACCCAACCTCAACCCCAATCTTAACTCGAGACCCTACCCTAACCCTGATCTAAGACCCGACCTTAACTTCGACATGAGACCTGACTTCGACCACTACATGAGACCTAACCCCAACCTCCACTTGAGACCTGACCCCGACCCCTACCTGACCCCGATCGTGACCCTGACCCGAGATCGGATCTTAATTTATGACACGACCCAAACCTAAGACCTTGAGTCGACCTCAACCCAAACTCAATCCGAACCCTAACCCCAGACCCATACCGATTCAATACCTTGACATGATACCCAACCCCGACTGGTGACCGTACACTGACCTGACCACGGCCCGAACCTCCCAATCCCAACCTCAATCAGAAACCCCAACTTGAGAAATGAACCCAACTGTGACCTAAAAAATTGATATGAGACCTGCCCTCGATATGTGACAAGATCCCGACCCTAATCCCAAACCTTGATCAAACCTTGACATTGACACTCGACTTCAATTTATGAACCCTAATTTGACATTGACACTCGAATCGAGATCCCAACCCGAAACTCAGCCTTTATTTGAAACTTAATCCTGACACAAGATTCAACCCCAACCTTAACCAGAGAAACAATCCGAATCTGAGACCCTAACTTGAGACCTGACCCCGACCCCAACCCGAGACCCTGACTTGAGGCTTGACCCCAACTACGACCCCGACCCCGACCTCAGACTTGTCCCCGACCCCTACCCCAAACCTTGATCTAACCTTGAAATCAACATTTGATGTCCGATTTCCAAACCTTAATTCGACATTAAACATTCGAATTGAGATCCCAACCTGAGACTCGACCCCGACCTGAGATGTAATATATTTAAATTATATTACATAGTTTAAATAAACAAAGATGTATAAATGGTAAAGATTTAATAGCTTTATCTTCTATTAATTTCAAAATCCAACATAATAGGATAATAATTAAGTGACAACTATTTAGGAAAAAATACTAAACAATAATTTGGTGTATTATAGAATATATTTAATGAAGGGGAAAAAGTCAATCAAGATTATTTGTAAAAACCTTCATGTGCTTACTATATATAATATAGACAAATAGAGCCTACCAAAATATAGTGTGTATGTACATCAACTTGTAATGGGCCTTGATATGTTGATTCATCGTAATAAATAAAATACCATATTTGAAAGTTTAGTATTTTCATAAGAAGATTTCATAAACTCAAATCCTACCTACACAAAACTCAATTTTCATTTTGGAACATTTCATCAAATGGGCTCATCCGTTGTCAATGAAATTTATGTGTTTCCCCAGATTTGTAATGCTAAAAGAGGTCCCGCTGGTTACAATTTTAGTTTGGAGATTAATCTAATTGCTAAGCATGCTTACATTTATGGTGACAACATTGTTGAAGAGTGCCACTTTAATGCTACGTGTGGTACTTATAAATACAAGTCATTATCGTGGGATATTTTTGACAAAGACATTTCGGCGTTTGATTTTTCTTATCCATCAGAAAAGTTTAAGTGAGATGGTGCTAATAAAATTTTGGAGAGCAAAGATGATCTTATCCAACAAATCTTGGAGTTTGTTCGTACAGTGGAGAACGTTACGCCTCCTTTTCAAGATGACGATAGTGTTTGTGTCATGTTGATATTTGTTAAGAAAGTTTTTGTTCCTCCTTAAGAATTTGAACTTACTAAAATGAATATGCTTTTCCATTATTATGAAAACTTTGCAGCAATACTTTGGAATAAAGTCTGCGACGAAATCAAGGGATATTTGGGACTGGATTCATCGTGTTTGTATGAAGAATTCCAATTCCTAAATGATTTTGTGTAAACAATTGCAAGGAAGACAATTAATTGGAGAACCTATTTCAATGAGGATTGTGAAAGGGCACTAATAGATTCTTTAGTTGAGCTAGGTAGGAGGGAATTCATGTCATTGCCTGCAGTAAGATCAATTATGCAATACTTACAAAAAGTAGATTTTACTAAAAATGAATTGACAGAGGAGTGTTCGATATGCATGAACAAATACTTACCTGGTTCGGAAGCATACAACATGCCTTGCAACCATAGTTTCCATTCTGGATGCATTGCGATCTGGTTTCTAAAGACACCAAGTTGTCGTATGTGTCGATTCAAGTTGCCACCAACTAAGTAAAAATAGAACTGTCCATCCCTTTCTGGCTATTCGTAATTTGCATCATTGTTTTATGTTACCTTGTTATTCAAATTTTCAGTTGTAGTTCACATACATTATGTATTAATATATATAGGTATTTATGTGGGAAATTGGTTTGTTTCAAATCTAATTAACCTTACATTTCTTGTTTTCTGTAAGGAAATTATGATGTAGTCTGTAAACCTGTTGCAATTATCTTTCCATAATTACAAGTTTAGTCTGCAAGTAATAAAGAAATTGGATTCCAAAATTGAAAAGGAAAAAGAAAGGTTAAGTGCCTATTTCGAATTGGTATTTTTGGTAATAAGAATCCGAAAAAGGAAAATGATTAAAAAAAAGAGTCAAATCCTAATCCTACACAAGAATTCAAAATCAACCCAAAGGAATGGAAACCTTCTTTCTCTTCTCTGTCTTTTATTTTTAGCTAGATAGTGGGAAATAGTTTTAACTTGAAAACCAATTCCTCGATAATTGATTCGGCATCTAATCTCGACCCTGACCCGAACCCCAACTCAAGACCTGACCTCGACCTCGACTTGAGACCCGACCCCCATCTCAACCCCAATTCCATACTCGACCCCAACACCAACCCCTACCCAAGAACCGACTTAGGCCTCGATTCAAGACACAACTTGGACCCCAATCTTAACCCGAGACCCTACCCCTACCCTGATCCAAGACCCGACCTAACCTCGACCCATGACCTGACTCCGACCACTACCCGAGACCTGACCCCGACCACTACCCGAGACCTGACCCCAACCTTGACTTGAGACATGACCCCGACCTTGACCTGAGACACCAACCACATCTCCGAACCCAACACCTAACCTCGAACCCTACCTGACCCTGATCGTGACCCTGAACCGAGATCGGACCCTAATTTGTGACACGGCCCAAACCTAAGTCCTTGAGTCGACCCCAACCCTAACTCAGTCTAACACTAACCCCAGACCCATACCGACCTGAGACCCTAACATGAGACCCATCCCCGACTTATGACCCTACCCTGACCACAGCCCGGACCTCCCAATCCCAACCTCAACCAGAAACCCCAACTTGAGAAATGACCCCAACTGCAACCTGAAAAATTAACATGAGACCTGCCCCGACATGTGACCTGATCCCGACCCCAACCCAAAACATTGATCAAACCTTGACATTGAAACTCGACTTCGATTTATGAACCCTAATTTGACATTGAAACTCGAATCGAGATCCCTACCCGAGACTCGACTCTTAATTAAAACTTAATCCTAACACAAGATTCAACCCCAACCTTAACCATAGGCCTAATCCAAATATGAGACCCTAACTTGCGACATGACCCCGACCCCAACCCGAGACCCTGACTTGAGACTTGACACCAATTCCAACCCCGACCTCAGACCTGACCCCAACCCATACCCCAAACCTTGATCCAACTTTGAAATCGACATTTGACGTCTAATTTCCAAACCTTAATTCGACATTGAACATTCAAATTGAGATCCCAACCTGAGACTCGACCCCGACCTGAGACCTTACTTAGACTTGAGATCCAACTCCAATATACGACCCTGACCCAAGAAATGACAGCGACTCGAGAACTAAACCTAACTCAGACTTGATTATCACCTGAGACCCGACCTGAATCCTGAGACCCTGAACATTAGTCCAACCTTAACATCGACACTCAATTTTTTATTTCCGAACATCATTTCGACATTGACACCCCTATCGAGAGCCAACACCAAAATAGTGACTTGACTTTAAACCAAGACCTGACCCTAACTTGGGACCCAACTTTCAAAATGAGATCCATTTTCATCATTTAACCCTAATATCCGACCCCGACACCCAATTCAAAATCTCATTCTAACACTTGATTTGAGACCCGACCTCGACACTCGACCTAGAATTTGACCTCTAATTTTAACTCGAGATCGGACACTAACTCAATCCAAAACTCAGAAGTTGGGTCTCAAATTGAGAATCAGGTCAGACCTAAGAGTAGTATTGATAAGGATGAAAAGTTGAGGTGTGAGGTTCAAAATGATTTTGGAAAATGGTTTCCTTACTTTTTTTAAGAGGAGTCATTTTCCTTAAATTTGAGGAAAATAAGTTGATTTGGAAAATATTTTCCAAAACATTTGTGCCGACCAAACATGGAAAAATTGGAAAATATTTTGCTTTATGCAACACACCCTAAATGGAGTCATCCATTGCTAGAGAAATATGTGTGTTTCCTAAAATTTGTAATGCTATAAGAAGCCCTCCTAGTCCACCTGTTTTAGGTAATAATTTAACTTGGAGATTGATATACTTGCCAAGCATGCTTACACTTGTGGTGACAATAATGTCGAAGAGTGACAATTAGGTACTAGGTGGAAATACAAGTACAAGTCATTATTATGGGACATTGTTGACATAGAGCTTTCGGTATATTATTTTTCTTATCCATTAGAAAAGTTTAAGTGGGATGGTGTTGATTAAATTTTGTAGAACAACGATGATTTGATCCAACAAATCTTGGAGTTTACTCATACTGTGCAAAACGTCGCCTCCTTTTTCACAATGATGATACAGTTTATGTGAGTCTAATGTTTTCTAAGCACAAATCTCTATCTCCTCAAGAATTTCAACTTAGCTAAGCGAGAATTTTTGCGGAACATTATGAAAGCACTGCAGTAATACTTTGGCTACAGGTTCGTGCCACAATCAACATATTGGGATGTGGATCACCTTTGTATGAAGAATTTTAGTGCCTAGAAGGTTATGTAGTAGAAATTGTGAGGCATTCAATTAATTGGAGAATGTGTATCGATGAGAATTGTGAATGGGTACTAATAGAGTCTTTGATTGAGCATGCTTGGAGAGAATTCAGGTTGTTGCCTAAAGTAAGATCTAGAATGTAGTTCTTACAGAGAGTACATCTTTTCACAAAATTAATTTATAGGTGAGTGTTCGATAGGCATGGGGAGTTACCTACCTGAACAAGAAGCATACGACATGCCTTGCAATCACACTTTCCATTCTGGCTACATTGATACTTGGCTTCTTAAAACCCCAAGTTGTCCTATGTGTTGTTACACGTGTAAATGATTTTACATGTATAATGAGAGGAAACCTTGATTAGTAAATGAGTTCATGAGGAATTTTGAGGATCATCTCTTTTAAGAGAATCTTTTGAGTAGTAATCTCAAAGTTTGAGGATGAGGAAATGTTTTTAAACATATCAGCATGATTTATATTATTGAGAGTAATATTGAGCACAGATAAGTGGACGAGTTTATGTTACGACCCAAGCCTACACCCCGGACGTGGCTGGCACTTGAGAACCATTGTTGGCCCCAAGCGAACCCTTGGCCTGGCTTACTTACTCAGTGGAAGACTCTAAGCATTATTACAATGATCAAATGCGCTTACTCAATTGTTTAAGAAAATAACCTAGAATGTTTAAAAGTCAACATTCAACTTGGCCAAAAGTGCAACTCAAGTCTTAACATATTAAATGATAATGTAAAGACATATGAACTACTACCTGTCTATGAAGCCTCTAAAACAAAGAGGGATATCGGGACAGGACCCTCGATCATCCTAACAATTGAAAAGCTTAAACAATTATGAAAAGGACCCTTCAGTAAATAATGAGGCTCATCAACTGACTCTGAGTACTCAACCTAATCAACAAGGCGTTGGAATGCTAAACACAACATAGGCTTGAAAAGAATCAGAAAGAAACACTTACCTTGGCTTTACTCAACTCATGAATAACTTAACTTAATATAAAATAATAAACATATGCAATATATAGAATGCTTGTAAAACAATGTAAAACAACTTAGTTTGTTAAATAAAATGCAATAACAAGCTCAACTTTGCTCATATAATAAAGTAATATAGTTTCTGTGGGAGATTCTCTAACCGACAACCACCACTATGAGCCTAAGTGGTGATACAATGTCTTGCCCATGCTGCCAGAACTGTCCTATACTTTGTCGTCATATATAATGCCTTAACTAAGTGGATCCACTAGTCTATGCTAAAAGCATCTTAAGGAGTCATCTAAAAAGTATGATCCTATACTACCCATCATGGCTACATGGTTTATGGAGACTTGAGTTAATATGAACTCGCATCCCCATATCGATGCTCAATACTACTCCCAAAATATACTTAGCTCATATGTTTTTAAAACAAACTTCTTTCTTTGGTTTGAGATAATTGCTCAAAACTTAGCTTAAAAGCTCTCTTGGATTTGGTGTTCCCTTTCTTTCTCAAATGTGAAAACTTTTTAAACTCTTGGGAATACTTATTTCCCTTATTGATTTTTGAAAAATGAACTCAACTCTTTACTCTTTGCTTAACTAGAAACTTAAGAGTCTTAAAATAAAGTTAAAACGTTTGTGAAAGACTTTTGAAAAACTTTATAAACTTCTCTTAACTAGACTCTTAACTTCACTTGAACTGACTCTTAACTTTCCTTGAATTGAATTATGGATTCAAGGATTGTGATCTGTGATAGGAACGATTTCATGATGTTTAGGAGTTTTTTTAGATCGATAAACATGAGAAAAGATCAAGAAATCACTGTTTGGAAACAAGTCCACGACGCGGAGTTGCATTTAAATATTTGATTGTGAAACTAAATTTTGAGACAGAGGAGTCCACATCCTAACCCCGATGAGGAGCTGATTTTTGTTCACTAGGGGAGCAAGTCCGCGTCGCGGACTTGCGTGCCAGAACCCGCTTGACTTTTTCCTTCTTCTTTTTCCAACCTCAATTTGCCTAAACTCGACTATTTTCCTCAAATTCTCTTTAGATTCAGATACCCAACATATGTACCCAAGAACCTAACTCAAAACAACTTTAAAACTCAACATAAAGATCTCAGAAACTTCTCAATTCAGCCCAATTCAAGAAACGAAAACAAATTCAATATATACATATCAAGAACATCAAACTTTCAACCTTTTTAGAACGAATTTCACTGAACTAAATATGTTTGGCGCGTGGGTGACTAAACCCAATGCTATGAAAGTCTCACATACCTCGTAAGGATCACCCCTTGACAAAATCAACAAGCGATTCTTGAAGAACTTAACGATTCTTGCTCATTCTCCTCTTTTCTCCTCTTCTTTTCTCTTCTCTCAAAACCCTAACTTAATTTTCAAAAGCGTAAACTGACCAAGTTCAGTTTAGATCCCCTAAATAATTACCGAAAATGAATTACTTTCATGGGGCATGGAAAAGACCATAATGCCCTTCTAAAATCTGGATTAGACTTTCTTTATTTGAACAACCCAACTTCAAATGGGATTATTTCACTCATACAAACTCGATTTAGTAAACTCGGCGGTGTTGGAAAGATTATTCCAAGATATTTCCTACGATATCTGGAAGCACACCTAACTCATCCTGAGCTAGGAGTTATGGTCATTTGAAGTTGACCAAAACTCAAATTTAACATAACTTAACAAATTTTCCAGATTTTCATTATTTCCAAAAACAACTCTTTCTAATTCTAGCTATTTCTAGTTCTTTCAAATAGCGTGGTGTTACAGTTTAGACAACTCAAAGTCCTCATAAACCATGTATGCCAACATAGGTAAAGGGTCAAACTTTTTAAATAATTCCTTATTGCTTTAAGCATAACTTAGTGGATCCACTTAGTTGAGGATGTCCTATACTCTGGCAAGGTATAGTATAGTTCTGACAGTGTTGACGTTGTCTCATCTCGTAGCTCATAGTGATGGTTGTCAGTTAGAGAATCTCCTAAATAAGAGTAAAGAGTAATTATTGAATTTTTAAATACATTGAGTTGTTATTTACTGTTTAAAAGGCTTTCTTTATACTGCATCTTTATTTTTGATTTTATATTAAATTGAGTTGAGTATCCTTGAGTTGAGTTAAGTTGAGTCGATATGAGTTGAGATGAGGCGAGTATATTCTTCCTTTTTATCAGTTCAAGCTTACGTCTATGCCTTTGGAATTCCCCTTGCACACTCATACATTCCATATATTGACGACATTTGGCCTGCATCTTTTCATGATATAGATACATGTATTTAGGGTAATCAATAGGCGCTCCATTGATACCACTTGTTGTTCTAGAGTTGCTTTGGTGAGCCTCCTTACTTTCAGAGGATTTCTCATTTATCTTTCAATTTTGTTAGGATGTTATGGGTCTAGTCCGGACTGCCATCTCATTTCCCCTATTGATGCTTTAAATACTGTGAGTAGAACACTTATGCTCATTTGAGTATACTGAGTACAGTATTTTATTTATGATAATTCTATGAGTCGAGTTTGTTTTGAGATTTCTATTTCAACTGAGTAGTGAGCCAAGCCAAGGGTTTGCTTGGGGACCAGCAATGGTTCTCGAGTGTGGGCCACGTCCAGGGTGTAGACTCAGGGCGTGACAAAACTCTTAACTTAAATTTATAATATATTTCTATGAGGTAAGCTTTTTACCTAATGTCTTAAAGCATTAGCATTTTCTATCTATTTCATGCAAATTTTAACTGTTCCTAAAAAATAACCTGTAACTTTTAATGAATATGATCATGACATATAGTAATCAACACTTGAATAAGTAAATACCATATAACAAGTTCTTTTTGAAGATAATGATTTCGAAGTACAAAAATAATAATATGAAATATAATTTAATTATATTAGTAGACATTGAAATTTTGTGGGACTCTACAAGACGTGTTTAATTTGAGTTGGGACTTTACAAGGTGTGTTGAATTCCAAATATGATTCTTCGAGGCTGCTCAACCCTAAGCCCAAGTTCATGCCTATATAAAGGGTACTATATTTCCTTGAAAATACATCACAAATATTTTGCAAATTCATGAAATATTTATAAAGAGATCAAATTCAAATAATCTTAGTTCGAGAGATACGCCACTAACGACCCTCAAATCATGGATGAATCTTATGAGAGAAGAATTAAGGGAGAAATAGAATTATACCTACATATTTTTATCAATAAAATCATGTTTCCTCATATTTAATTTGATCATGACATATAGTAATCAATACTTGAATTAGTAAATACTTGAATACGATCATGACATATCGTAGTCAACCCTTGAGTCAGTAAATACCACGTAGCAAGTTCTTTTTCTTGTTGATGATGATGATGATTCCGAAGTAAAATAAAGTTAATAAGGAATATATTTTAATTATATTACATAGTTTAAATAAACATAGAATGTATATATATGGTAAAGATTTAATAGCTTTATCTTCTATTAATTTCAAAATCCAACATAATAGGATAATAATTAAGTGACAACTATTTAAGAAAAAATACTAAACAACAATTTGGCCTATTTTAAAAATATATTTAATGAAGGGCAAAAAGTCAATCAAGATTATTTGTAAAAACTTCATGTTCTTACTATATATAAATTTAGACAAATAGAGCCTACCAAAATATAGTGTGTATGAACAACTTGTAATGGGCCTTGATATGTTGATTCGTGGTAATAAATAAAATATCATATTTGAAAGTTTAGTATTTTCATAAGAAGATTTCAAAAACGAACAATATAAAAGGAACGACTCAAATCCTAATCCTACCTACACAAAATTCAATTTTCATATTGCAACATTTCATCAAATGGACTCATCCATTGTCAATGAAATTTATGAGTTTCCCCAAATTTGTAATGCTAAAAGAGGTCCCGTTGGTTCATCCATTTCAGGTAATAATTTTAGTTTGGAGATTAATCTAATTGCTAAGCATGCTTACACTTGTGGTGACAACATTGTTGAAGAGTACCATTCTAATGCTACGTGTGGTACTTATAAATATAAGTCATTATCGTGGGATATTTTTGAAAAAGACATTTCGGCATTTGTTTTTCCTTATCCATTAGAAAAGTTTAAGTGGGATGGTGCTGATAAAATTTTGGAGAGCATAAAGATGATCTTCTCCAACAAATCTTGGTTGGAGAACGTTACGCCTCCTTTTCAAGATGACGATAGTGTTTGTGTCATCCTGATATTTGTTAAGAAAATTTTTGTTCCTCCTCAAGAATTTGAACTTACTAAACTGAATATGCTTTTCCATTATTATGAAAACTTTGCACCAATACTTTGGAATAAAGTTCGCAACGAAATCAAGGGATATTTGGGACAGGATTCATCGTGTTTGTAAGAAGAATTCCAATTCCTAAATGATTTCGTGGAAACAATTGCAAGGAAGAAAATTAATTGGAGAACCTATTTCAATGAGGATTGCGAAAGGGCACTAATAGATTCTTCAGTTCAGCTAGCTAGGAGGGAATTCATGGCATTGCCTGCAGTAAGATCAATTATGCAATACTTACAGAAAGTAGATTTTATTGATAATGAATTGATAGATGAGTGTTTGATATGCATGAGCAGATACTTACCTGGTTCGGAAGCATACAACATGCCTTGCAACCACAGTATCCATTATGTATGCATTGCGACCTGGCTTCTAAAGACACCAAGTGGTCCTATGTGTCGATTCAAGTTGCCACCAATGGAGTAAAAATAGAAGTGTTCATCCCTTTCTGGCTATTCGTAATTTGCATCATTGTTTTCTGTTACCTTGTTATATAAATTCTCGGTTGTAATTAGGGTATATTAAGTATTAATATATATAGGTATTTATGTGGTAAATTGGTTTGTTTTAGCTATAATTAACCTTACTTTTCTTGTTTTCTCTAAGGAAATTATGATGTAGTCTGTAAACCTATTGCAATTATCTTTCCATGATTATAAGTTTAGTCTGCAAGTAATTAGGAAATTGGATTCCAAAATTGAAAAGGAAAAAGAAAGGTTAAGTGCCTATTTGGAATTTGTATTTTTGTAATAAGAATCTGAAAAAGGAAAATGATTAAAAAAAAGGGTCAAATCCTAATCCTACACAAAAATTGAAAATCAACCCAAAGGAATGTAAACCTTCTTTCTCTTATCTTTTTATTCTTTTTAGCAAGATAGTAGAAAATAGTTTTAACCTGAAAACCAATTCCTGGATAATTGATTTGGCATCTAATCTCGACCCTGACCCGAACCCCAACTCGAGACTTGACCTCGATCTCAACTTGAGACTCGACCCCCATCTCAACCGCAACTCCATACTCGACCCCAGCAACAACCCCTGCCCAAGACCTGACTTATTCCTCGACTCGATACCCAACCTCGACCCCAATCTTAACTCGTAACCTTACCCCAACCCTGATCTAAGACCCGACCTTAACCTCAACCCGGGACCTGACTCCGCCACTACTCGAGACCTGACCCCAACCTCGACTAGAGACATGACCCCGACCTTGACCTGTGACACCAACCCCATCTCCAAACCCAATACCTAACCCCGACCCCTACCTGACCCTGATCGTGACACTGGCCTGAGATCGAACCCTAATTTGTGACACGACCCTAACCTAAGACATTGAGTCGACCCTAACCCCAACTCAGTCCTAATTCTCACCCCAAAAGCATATGGACTCGAGACCCTAACATGAGACCAGACCCCGACTGGTAACCCTACCCTGACCTGACCACGACCCGAACCTCTCAATACCAACCTCAACCAGAATCCTCAACTAGAGACATGACTCCAACTGCTACCTAAAAAATTGACATGAGACATGTGACCAGATCCCGACCCCAACCCCAAACCTTGATCAAACCTTGACATTGACACTCGACTTTGATTTATGAACCCTAATTTGACATTGACACTCGAATCAAGATCCCAACCTGTGACCCGACCCTTAATTGAAACTTAATTCTAACACAAGATTCAACCCCAACCCTAACCCTAACCAAAGACCCAATCCAAATCTGAGACCCTAACTTGAGACTTGACCCCGACCCCTACCCCAAACCTTGATCTAACCTTGAAATCGACATTTGACGTCCAATTTCCAAACCTTAATGCGAAATTGAACATTCAAATTTAGATCCTAACCTAAGACTCGACCGCGACCTGAGACCTTATCTCTGACTTGAGATCCAACCCTAATCTAAGACCCTGACCCAAGAAATGACAGCGACCTGAGAACTAAACCTAACTCAGACTTGATTCTCACCTGAGACCTGAGACCCTAAACATTCCTCCATTCTTAACATCGACACTCAATGTTTGATTCGAACATCAATTAGACATTGACACCCCAATCGAGAGCTAACACCAAAATTGAGACTTGGCTTCAAACCGGGACCTGACTCTAACTTGGGACCCAACTTTCAAAATGGGATCTGTTTTCGACATTTAACCCTAATATCTAACCCTGACACCCAATTCAATAACTCATTCCAATACTTGATTTGAGACACGACCTCGACACTAGACCAAGAATTGGACCTCTTATTCTAACTCAAGATCGGACCCTAACTCAATCTAAAACTCAGAAGTTGGGTCTCGAATTGAGATCGAGAGTTGAATCTCAAATTGAGAATCAGGAGTCGGATCTAATATTAGTATTGATAAGGATAGAAAGTTGACGTGTGAGGTTTAAAATGATTTGGGAAAATGATTTCCTTACTCTTTTAAGAGGATTCATTTTCCTTAAATTTGAGGAAAATAAGTTGATTTGGAAAATATTTTCCAAAACATTTGTGCCGACCAAATATGAAAAAATTGAAAAATATTTTCCTTCATACAAACACACCCTAAATGGAGTCATCCATTGCTAGAGAAATTTGTGTGTTTCCCAAAATTTGTAATGCTAAAAGAAGCCCCCCTAGTCCTCCCGTTTTAGGTAATAATTTTAACTTGGAGATTGATAGACTTGCCAAGCATATTTACACTCATGGTCACAACAACGTCGAAGAGTGCCAATTTGATACTAGGTGGGCTATAAGTACAAGTCATTATCATGAGTTATTGTTGACAAAGAGTTTTCAACATATGATTTTTCTTATCTATTAGAAAATATTAAGTAGGATGGTGTTGATAAAATTTTGGAGAACAAAAAGTATTTGAACCAACAAATCTTGGCATTTACTCGTACCATGCAAAATATTACGCCTCCGTTACAAGATATCGATGATGATGAGACCGTTTATTTGAGTTTGATATTTGCTAAGTACGAATCTGTATCTCATCAATAATTTCAACTTATCCAAGGCTGAATTTTATGCAAAAAATTATGAAAGCATTGCAGTAATACTTGGGCAGAAGTTTGTGCCGAAATCAATGGATTGGGATGTGGATCATCTTTGTATGAAGAATTTCAATACCTAGAAAATATTATGAGGGATTCAATTAAACGGAGAACATGTATTGATTAGAACTACAAAATGGTATTAATAGTGTCTTTAATTGAGAAAGTTGGGAAGGAATTCAGGTCACTGCCTACACGAAGATCAAGAATGCAGTTTTTATAGAGATGTCACGATCTAAAAATGGACGTGACGACACTTGTCTAGTTCCACCAAGACAAGTCATCCTAAAACCCAACAATAGGAAAGACATGCAAAAATAAACTGATAATGACAAAAACATGGAAAGACTCAGTCATTCTAAAATACCTCCAAAACTTGGTTGTCATGTGTACACGTCACTAGTGTATAACACATAGTTAGAAAGATAAATACAAGTCTCAATGTCTTTGTATTTCGAGTAGAAAAAAAATAAGGAAGTAACAAGAGGGTCCGGCGAAATGACAAGCAACTACCTCTCAAGTGTCCACAAAAAAGCCTCAGATGTAGATAGAAGAAGAGCAATGATACGGATCAGGGCTTGGAACCTACACTAGTGTAGAAGCAATGAGTGAGTACCAAACAACATGATACTCAGCAAGTAACCCACTAAACCAAGGAAAAATTCTCTAGAAAATGCGAACTCCTTTCATCCCAACAGAACCGCCACAGCTAAAACCTTCCTAGAAATCAGCCCAACCTAACCGTTCACAACAAGCGATTCACAAATTTTCATAGTCAAAGTTCAACAGTTACATTTCATTAATTCATACGAGTCAAGATTATCACTTACAATAGTCAAGTTCATCTATCATAATTATCAAAAGTATCAAGGTCAACAAGGTCATCAAGCACAAGAAATTGGTATAAATTCTTGATAAAAAAATTTGAAACTAGACCTCGACACTCGACACAAAATTCTAATTCTAATGCTAACTCAAGATCCGACCCCAACTCAATCTGATTCCTTAGAGTTAGGTCTCGAATCGAGGTCAAGAGTCGGATCTCGAATTGAGAATCAAGAGTCAGATCTAGGATTAGTATTGAGAATTGATATCCGAGACTTCAAGTTAGGATGGAAAGTTGAGGTGTGAGGCTCAAAATAATTTTAGGGAATGTTTTCTTTACTTTTTAAAGAGAAGTCATTTTTCGTTAAATTTTAGGAAAATTATTTTATTTGAAAAACATCTTCCAAAAATTTCAAGTCAACCAAACATGAGAAAATTAAAAAATATTTTTTGGGAAACATTTTTCTTCCTTCTAAACACACCTCTAATGTATCTTTATTCTCCATTTGTATTAAGTTTCTACTGTGTCATCATTAGTTGTAAATCATGTTGCACATTGGGCTATATATGATTAAATCATTATATGATAATCTTGTAACACCTAAGTCTCAGAAAGAGCTAAATCTATAAAGAACTAAATTAGAAAGAGCTAAATTGAGATTTGTTCAAGTTATTCATCAGTTGTGAGTTTTGGGTCAACTTAAAACGAACATAACTTTGATTACATGATGTGTTAGGTGTCCAATAAGGTATCAAATGAAATATCTTTGAGTCCTCTTTCCAACGCCACCGAGTTTGCTAAATTCTGAGTTTGGATGAGGGAGATATGCTTGTTTGAGTACAACCTGTCCAGTTAAGAAAATTTGTCCAAATTAATGAGGGGCATTTTGGTCTTTTCCTTACACCATTTGTCTTAAGCGTGTTTTTCACCCAATTAAGGGTCAAAGCTGATTAAAATTAGTTTCACCTAAATCTAAAGCATTCAAGAAAACTAGGGCTAAGTTCAAGAGGAGAAAAAGGGAGAAATGCTCAAGCGTTCAAGATTCTTGCGAGCTTTGAGGCATTTTGCCCGGAATTCAATTCTTTCAAGGTATGTAAGCTTTAATAGTAATGGGTTATTTCACCCTCGCACCAATCATGAGTTTCCAATTTCGAATTCATTCATGAGATTGAGTATGATGAGTTATTGATTGGGTTCTTTGGGGTTTTGTTGCTTCATTCTTGAATATGGAACTTTGTTGAGTCTTTGAGGTGAGGGTTTTGAGTTTGAGGATTTTTATGGATGAAATTGGAGTAGATTTTCGTTTACTTGAGTTTAGGTTTACAAATCTAAGGAACTTTTGAAGAAATCAATTGATTCTAGGTGAATTAGGACCAAAAATTGAGAAGAAAAATTCATCAGAATGTTCTAGGGAAGGGGTGGAGCGGCGCACCCCAGATGCGCTTAAGGGGCTGGAGTGGGGCGCCTACAGTGCTCCAGAATTGACTCTCTTAAGTTGAGGGGATGGCGCCGCGCGCTAGGGTCACCTACCCCCATTCATTTTCTGTCGTTTGTTCCGTCTGAGTTCTTTTAAAATGTATCTTCACTCTCTTCCTGATTTTAACTAGCCAAACTACATCTAATCATCTAGAAATATTATATATCCAAATCATAATTCTTGAATTCACATTTCAAATTCAAGATATAGTTAAGAGTAAAGTTCGAGGGAGTCCTTTTGAGAAGTCTTCTTACAATCTTTTAAAACTTGTTTTAAGATTTGAGTACTTGATTATGAGGATGAGGAGAGTTGAGTTCATCTTTTCAAAATGAATATAAGGTAACTAAGTATTCCTATGTAAATGCTTTTACATTTATAATGAGAGGAAACCTTGATTTTCAAATAAGCTCATGAGGAGTTTTGAGCATCATCTCTTTTAAGAGGATCTTTTGACTAATAATCTCAAAGTTTAAGGATGAGGAAATATTTTTAAATATATGGGCATGAGTTATATTATTGGTAGTAGTATTGAGCACCGATATGGGGAGGAGTTCAGACAACTCAAAGTCCTCATAAACCATATATGCCAACATGGATAAATGGTCATACTTTTTAGATGATTACTTATTGCTTTTAAGCAGAGCTTAGTGGATCCACTTAGTTGAGGATGTCCTATACTCTGGAAAGGTATAGGACAGTTCTGACAGTATGGGCGAGACGTTGTGTCATCACATAGATCATAGTGATGGTTGTCGGTTAGAGAATCTCCCAAATAAGAGTAAATAGTCATTATTGTATTTTTAAAATACATTGAGTTGTTATTTACTATTTTAAAGGGTTTCTTCATACTGCATCTTTATTTTTTCCTTTATATTAAATTGAGTTGAGCATCCTTGAGTTGAGTTGAGTTGAGATGAGGTGAGTATATTCTTCCTTTTTATCAGTTCAAGCTTATGTCTATGCTTTAGAATTTCCCTTGCACGCTCGTACATTCCATGTATTGATGCCATTTGGCCTGTATCTTTTCATTATCTAGATACAGGTATTCAGGGTAATCAATATGCGCTTCGTTGATACTACTTGTTGTTCCAGAGTTGCTTTGGTGAGCCTCCTTGCTTCTGGAGCATTTCCCATTTATCTTTCAGTTTTGTTAGGATGTTGTGGGTCTAGTCCCGACTTCCATCGCAGTATTTTTGTAACACCCCGTAACTACAAGAACTAGAAAGAATTTTAAAATTTGAAATAGTCATTTTTGGAAAGTATAAAGTTGAGTTTTAGGTCAACTTCAAATGACCATAACTTCTAGCTCGAGATGAGTTAGGTGTGTTTCCAGATATCGTAGGAAAGATCTTGGAATAATTTTTCCAAATCCGCCAAGTTTTCATGATTCCAAGTTTGTATGAGCGAGATATTCCCATTCGAAGTTAGATTGTTCGAATAAGAAATGTCCAATCCGGATTTTAGAAGGGTAGTTTTGTCTTTTCCTTACCCTTTGATTTTAATTCGTTTTTGGTAATTACTTAGGGGTCTAAACTGAACCTGTTCAGTTTATGCTTTTACGATATTGAGTTTGGATTTTAGAAAAGAGAAAAGAAGAAGAGAAAGGAGGAGAAGGAGCAAGAATCGTCAAGATCTTCACAAATCGCTTGTGGATTTAATCAAAGGGTGATCCCTACGAGGTATATGAGTTCACACACCATTGGTTTCATTCACCCATGCGCCAAACATGTTTAATTCACGCGAATTCATCGTAAAAGTTAAAAGTTTGAATGTTCTTGATGTGTGTTCTTGTATTTACTTTCGTTCTTGATTTTGGGATGATATTGAGGAATTCTTGCGAGTTTAATTTCGATTTTAGAGTTGTTTTGAGTTAGGTTCTTGGGTACATTTGTTGGGTATCTGAATCTAAAGAGGATTTGAGAAGAAGAATAGAATTTAGGCGAATTGGGGTTAGAAAATGAAAAAGGAACAAGTCGGCAGAATCTGGGTACCAGGTCCACGTCGCGGACCTGTTCCTCAGATTTGAAAATTTCTCCTCGCGAAGATGAAAGTTCATGAACCATTCTCCCTCAAAATGATTTTGCGACCAAAAATTCAAATACATCTCCACGTCACAGACCAGCTTTCAGGCTATGATTTCTTGATCTTTTCTCGTGTTTAACTATCTAAAAACACTCATAAACATCATGAGATCTTTCTTATCACAAATCACAATCCTTGAATCCATAATTCGATTCAAGGATCAGTTAGGAGTCAAGTCAAGAGAAGTTAAGATTCAAGGAAAGAGAAGTACATAGAGTCTTCCAAAAAGTCTTTTATAAATGTTTTAACTTTGTTTTAAGACTTGAGTTTTTAGTTGAGTAAAGAGTAAAGAGTAAAGTTTGAAGTTCATTTCTTCAAAGAAGTATATGGGGACTATGTATTCCCAAAGATTTTAAATATTTTCACATTTAAATAAGAACGGAAACTGAGATTTCCAAAGAGCCTTTGAGCTAGTTTTCAAAAAAGAGTAATCGCTTTCTAAATGAAGCAAGAGAGGAAACTTTGATTTCCAAGATAGCCTTTGAGCTAAGTTTTTGAGCACTTATCTCAAATCACTGAAGAAGTATGTTTTTTAAATATAAGATATAGTAATCTATTTTGGGAGTAGTATTGAGCACCGATATGGGGGAGAGTTCAGACAACTCACAGCCCCCATAAACCATGTAGCCATCATGGGTAGAAAAGGGTCATACTTTTTAGATGATTCCTTTAGTGCTTTTTAGCTTAGACTAGTGGATCCACTTAGTAATTCAGGTTCTATACCATCGGCAAGGTATAGGACGGCCTTGGCAGCGTGAGGCAAAATGTTGTATCATCACAATAGCTCTTATGTGATGGTTGTCCGTTAGAGAAACTCCCACAGAAGTACTTGTATTATTATATACACAATTTATTGTATTTTTACATACATTTCAGAGGTATATGTATCTTTTTATACATACAGAGTTGACATCATGTTTTAAACAAGTTTTCTTTATATTGCACTTGTTTTAAACTGCTTTATATTGAAATGAGTTCAGTTATGTTGAGTTGAGTTGAGCCAGGTAAGTTCTTCAGTTCCTTTCAAGTTTATGTCTTGCTTTAGAATTCCCCTTACATACTCGTACATTCAATGTACTGATGCCATTTGGCATGCATCTTATTATTATGTAGACACAGGTAACCAGGATCATCATCCAGCGCCTCGTTTATCCAGGATCATCATCGGGGGTCTTGTCCCGACATCCATCTCAGTATTTTTAGAGGCTTCATAGACAGTCATATGTTAGTTTTTGAGTCTTGTATTTCCTGCTTCAATGGATGAGTCTTGAGTAGCCATTTCGGCTAGTTTGAATGATTTCTTTAAAAGACATTCTAAGTTATTTCATAAATTCCTTATTTGAGGTATTTCTGATGTTTAAGTCTTTTGCTGAGTAAGTAAGCTAGGCCAGAAGTTGGCTTGGGGCCAATAAAGGTTCTCGAGTGCCAGCCACGTCTGGGGTGTAGGCTCGGGGTTTGACAAATTTGGTATCAGAGCAAAGAGTTCAAGAGTCCTAAGAAGTCTATGAAGTCACGTTTATAGAGTCTTCTGCTGGTCGAGAATGCCTTCATGAGGCATTTCTTTTCTCGTGAGCTAAGGGAAGCAAATAGATGGTTGTTGACATGATGATCAAGATGAGTTTATTCATTGTTGGGTCGACTCCTCTGTCAAGTAAGGAAAGTAAGGCAACCATGCTAATAAGTTTCATGAGCATAGCAAGGTTGATGATCCATGTGCAACAAGTTGGGGAGGACCAGCTGAAGGATAGACAAGAGTTTAAGAATAAGAGGGCTAAGACATCAGGGAATGAATTCGGGCAGCAAAAGAGTAATGCGAACTAATCTTCTTTCCAACATAAGCAGAAGGGACCTGCTCCATCATCTGCTAGTGCATCTGCACCAAAGGTGAGTACAATAGTCAAAATTTCACAGCTAGACCTGCCAAATCACAAGGAAGTATGGCACAAGGAGGTAACTAGGTTTCTGCATGTGCTAAGTGTGGTAGAACCCACCCAGGTAAATGTCGCGATGGCTCCACAGGTTGTTTCAAGTGTGGAAAAGAGGGCTACTTCATGAAAGAGTGCCCTAAGAACCGCCAAGGAAATGGAAATCAGGGCAATAGAGCCTAATTTTCTTCAATTGCTCCGCCAGCCAAAGTTGCATCTAGAGGAGCTACTTCAGGGGAAGGCGGAGGATCAAAACGTCTACATGCTATCACCAGTCGCCAAGAGTAAGAGGATTTTCCAGATGTTGTCACTGGTATGATCCAAGTCTTTAACTCTAATGTTTATGCTTTGCTAGACCCAGGAGCGAGTTTATCTTTAGTAACTCTTTACGTTGCAATGAATTTTGATGTTATTCCTAAGCAACTTAGTGAACCATTCAGTGTTTCTGCACCAGTTGGTGAGTCTTTTCTAGCAGAGAGAGTCTATCGTGATTGTACTATTTCCGTCAATCACAAGAGTACCATGGCTGATTTAATTGAGTTAGACATGGTAGATTTTGATGTCATTCTTGGTATGGACTGGCTTCATATATGTTATCCCTCAGTTGATTGTAGAACTCGAGTTGTCAAGTTTCAGTGTCCAAATGAGCCAGTCTTAGAGTGGAAAAACAGTTCAGCAGTGCCTAAGGGTCGTTTAATTTTGTACCATAAGGAAAGGAAGTTAGTTTCTAAGGGGTGTGTAAATCACTTAGTCTAAGTTAATGACTCTAATGTAGAGATACCTCTTATTCAGTCAGTTTCAGTAGTAAAAGAGTTTCCAGAAGTCTTTCCAGACGATCTTCCCAGAGTCCCTCTAGAGAGAGATAGACTTCGGTATGGATATCCTCCCAGATACTCATCCTATATCTATTCCGCCATATAGATTACCGTTAGTTGAATAAGGTTAACATCAAGAATAAGTTTCCTCTCCCAAGGATTGATGATCTTTTCGATCAACTTCAGGGTGCCACCTGTTTCTCTAAGATAGATCTCAGATCTGGCTACCATCAGTTAAGAGTAAGGGAATGTGACATTCCAAACATATCTTTCAGAACCCATTATGGTCATTATGAGTTTTTGGTCATGTCCTTTGGTTTGACCAATGCACCTCCAACATTCATGGACCTTATGAATAGAGTTTTCATACCTTATTTAGATATGTTTGTTATCGTCTCCATTGATGACATACTAATCTATTCAAGGAATGAAGAAGATCATGCTATCCATCTCAGAATAGTTCTCCAGACTTTAAAAGATAGGGAGTTATATGCTAAGTTCTCTAAGTGTGAGTTTTGGCTTGAGTCTGTGGCATTCTTAGGCCACATTGTGTCTGGAGAGGGAATTAAAGTTGATACTCCGAAAATTGAGGCAATGTAGAATTGGTCTAGACCCACATCTCCAACTGATATTAGGAGTTTCTTGGGTTTGGCTGGCTATTATAGAAGATTCATAGAGGGATTCTTGTCTATTTCATCCCCTTTGATCAAGTTGACTCAGAAGACAGTAAAGTTTCAATGGATTGAAGCTTGTCACAAAAGCTTCCAAGAATTGAAAAAAAGGTTAACTACTGCCCCAGTGTTGATCTTACCAGAGGTACTCAAGATTTTGTGGTGTATTGTAATGCATCTAGAGTTGGTTTGGGTTGCGTGTTAATGTAGAATGACAAGGTTATAGCTTATGCTACCAGACAGTTGAAAATTCATGAGAAGAATTACCCAACCCATGACCGACTAATGGATTCCACAGAAGGAGGAAGGGTGGTAATGAATAGGGCTGAATCATCATTAGTCTCAAAAATGAAAGAGAAGCAAGACCAAAATCTCATTTTGCTTGAATTGAAGGCAAATGTTCATAAGCAAAAAATATTAGTTTTTGAACAAGGGGGAGATGGCGTATTGAGATATCAAGGTAGATTGTGTATACCAATGGTGGTTGGACTCCAAGAGAGGATCATGGAGGAAGCTCATAGCTCCCAGATATTCCATTCATCCGGGTTCCACAAAGATGTATCGCGATTTGAGAGAAGTTTATTGGTGGAGTAGTATGAAGAAGGACATTGCAGAATTTGTTGTTAAGTGTCCGAATTGCCAACAAGTTCAAGTAGAGCACCAAAGACCCGGTGGTTTGGCTCACAATATAGAACTTCTGGAATGGAAGTGGGAGATGATTAATATGGATTTCATCACAGGTTTACCAAGGTCTCGCATGCAGCATGATTCGATTTGGGTGATTGTTGATAGAATGACAAAATCAACCTACTTTTTGCCGGTAAAGACTACCCATTCAGCAGAGGATTATGGAAGGTTATATATTCAAGAGGTAGTAAGACTTTATGGAGTCCCTGTTTCGATTATATTAGGTAGAGGTGCACAATTTATTGCACAGTTTTGGAAGTCATTCAAAAAAGGCTTGGGTTCAAAGGTGAACTTGAGTACTGCATTTCATCCTTAGACAGATGGTCAAGCAAAGTGCACTATTCAGACCTTAGAGGATATGTTGAGGGCTTGTATGATTGATTTCAAATGTAATTGGGATGATCACCTACCTCTTATTGAGTTTGCTTACAACAATAGTTACACTCTAACATCCAAATGGCCCCTTATAAAGCATTTTATGGGAGAAGATGCAGATCTCCTATTGGATGGTTTGAAGTTGGTGAAGCAAAATTGATAGGACCAGATTTAGTTCATCAAGTTATGGAGAAGGTGAAAGTGACTCAAGAGAGGTTGAAAACGGCGTAGAGTCGTCAAAAATCCTACACTGATGTTAGGAGAAGGGAGTTAGAGTTTGAAGTAGATGATTGGGTATATCTTAAAGTTTCACCCATGAAAGGTGTTATGAGATTTGGTAAGAAGGAGAAACTTAGTCCCCGGTATATTGGCCCTTACCGAATATCAAAAAGGGTAGGTTATGTAGCTTATGAGTTGGAGCTATCACAAGAGTTAGTTGCGGTTCATCCGGTCTTTCACATCTCCATGATAAAGAAGTGCATGGGCGATCCTTCACTTATCATACCAATTGAAGATATTGGGATCAAGGATAGCTTATCGTATGAAGAGATTCTGGTTCAGCTTTTAGATCGCCAAGTTTGCAAGTTGAGGACTAAGGAAGTAGCATCAGTCAAAGTCCTTTGGAGTCAAGTTAAGAGAAGTACATAGAGTCTTCCAAAAAATCTTTTACAAATGTTTTAACTTTGTTTTAAGACATGAGTTTTGAGTTGAGTAAAGAGTAAAGAGTAAAGTTTGAAGTTCATTTCTTCAAAGAAGTATATGGGTACTATGTATTCCCAAAGAGTTTAAAATGTTTTCACATTTAAATAAGAACGGAAACTGAGATTTCCAAATATCCTATGAGCTAGTTTTCAGAAAAGAGTAATCGCTTTCTAAACGAAGCAAGAGAGGAAACTTTGATTTCCAAGATAGCTTTTGAGCTAAGTTTTTGAGCAATTATCTCAAATCACTGAAGAAGTATGTTTTTTTAACATAAGAGCTAGTAATCTATTTTGGGATTAGTATTGAGCACCGATATGGGGGAGAGTTCAGACAACTCACAGCCCCCATAAACCAGGTAGCCATCATGGTAGAAAAAGGTCATACTTTTTAGATGATTCCTTTAGTGCTTTTTAGCATAGACTAGTGGATCCACTTAGTAGTTCAGGTTCTATACCCTCGGCAAGGTACAGGACGACCCTGGCAGCGTGAGGCAAAATGTTTTATCATCACAATAGCTCTTACGTTATGGTTGTCGGTTAGAAAAACTCCCACAGAAGTACTTGTATTATTATATATATAGTTTATTATATTTTTACATACATTTAAGAGTTATATGTATCTTTGCATACGTACAGAGTTGACATCATGTTTTAAACAACTTTTCTTTATATTGTACTTCGTAATATCTCGCACCTAGAAACTACTTGAAAGAGTTTAAAATCTGAAAATATTCATTTTTGGAAAGCATGTGGAAATCTGGAAATTTTGTCAAGTTAAGAAGGTGAGTTTTGGTCATTTTCAAACGACCATAACTCCTAGATCATAATGATTTAGGAGTAGTTCTTGATATGGTTGGAAAACCCTTGGTAATATCTTTCCAACGCCGCCAAGTTTTCACGATTTTGACATCGTATGAGTGAGATATGCCTTTCGAAAGTTGGGTTGTTGGGTTGAGGAAAGTCCCAATCCGGATTTAGGGAAGGGCAAAGTGGTCTTTTCCCTAATTATTTTTCCTAATTCGTCTTTAGGGATTTATTGGGGTAAAAAAAACCTAATCAGTTTTGAAAAATTAAAGAACGCTTAGGGCTTGAAGAAACGAGAAAGGAAGAAAGAAAGGGAGAAAAACCAAGATTTCGCCAAGAACGTCAACCGTTTGGAGTGGAATTCGTCGGGGGGTGACCCCTATTAAGTATGTGAGTCTATCTCAATGTTGGGTTTGTTCAACCACATGCCAAGCATGTTTGATTCAGCGATTTCATCTAAAAAAGATTGAATATTAAATGTTCTTGAATGTGGTTCTTGAATTACTTTCGTTCTTGAGCATGAGTTGGTCTCTTTGGAATTCTTGATGATAAGGGTGTTGTTTTCTGGAGTTATTTGAGTTAGATTCTTGTGATTATGGTTTGAGCACGTAAATCTAAAGTGAATTTGAGAAGAAGAATCGAGTTAGAACGATTTAGGGTCAGAAAATGAGTTAGAAAGTTCGTCTGAATTTTGCCTGAAGGGAGGTTGGGGCGACGTGCCCCCATAGCGCCAGGAGGGCTGGGGTGGCGGGCCAGCAGTGCGCCAGAAACGAGCCCCAGTAAGATAGGGCCTGGCGCGGCGCGCTAATAACGCGCCTGGATCGGCGTTTTTCACCAGTTTTTTGTCGTTTCTTACTACTCTAAGTGACTTCTAAACATCTAAAAATCATCCAAAAACATGAATCATAACCTTGAATCCATAATTCAATTCAAGGAAAGTTAAGTTCAAAGTCAAAGAAGTTAAGAGTCAAGTCTAGAAGTTAAGAAGCAAGTCAAAGCAAAGTTTCTTAAAGGTTTCAAGGGTCTTTAACAATGTTTAAACTTCGTTTTAAGACCTAAGTTTTGAAGTTAAGCAAAGAGTAAAGCTATGGTTTGAAGTTCTTTTCTTCAAAGAGATATATGGGGACTATGTATTCCCAAAGAAGTTTTAAAGAAATGTTTTCACATTTAAACAAGATTGGAAACTGAG
>JAJOOS010007079.1:0-49697 GCA_029582725.1 Solanum chiquidenum
GGAAATTATGTGAATAATCAATGAACAAGATTCATACTTTAGTCGTTATCAAGACGAGAGAGAAACTAGGGTGTACGTTTTCCCCATAAGCTCATAACGCGGTACTCCTAGTAATTGCAATCATTTCCTAGTTTATTACATGCAAAGTGGTAAGTTATGTATCCCTAAATCCTTGGTCCGACAAATAAGAAATTTCACCCCGGACCTTGGTCCAGCAAATAAGGAATTTCACCCCGCACCTAGGTCCGGTTACGTGTGTATAATTTACTAACTCTTACATTTACCTCATATTAGACATCACATCAATGTATGACTTAGTTTTCACCCTCGCATCAATTGACATTAGACTATTAGATAGTATCACACTAAATCTATGTTGATAATTCTTTTCTCGTTAATTACCTCCTTGGTCCGGCAAGTAGTAACAAGGCGAGTTCTAACGTTTGCAACCATTAAAAAGATTTCTAAGAGAAAGAATCATCAATGCATGCAACAACACTATACGGGAATTACTTACTTACTATTCATACTTTGTTAATCGCTCATGGTTCCCACAACCCTAGTTATGGATTTAGTTACTCATGTTTGGAAGAACGCAATTCATAATATTAGAAGAAGAATTCATGAACTTACGTATTAGAGTAGAAGAAATCCAAAAACTCAACTTGAATTGCAAAGTTAAAATCTTCAAAATGAATTTAGGAAATCAAGAATTGCTAAAGTTTCAAGTTAATCTCCAAAGCCTAAAATTAGAACTCAAAAAATAATGTCTAACCCCTAAAATAAGAAGAATAAAAGAACTCTCAAATGTATCGTTTATCAATCCCTCGCTCAAATAATAATTTCTATGGACTATTTATAGACGTAGGAAATCCGAAATAAAATAACCGAGTCTAAATCAAATTAGGAATCCAAAATTAAATGGAATTGGATTTCTTTTTTTCCGCCGTGAACAGTACTGCCGCCTCAAAAATTCTCTTGTCTTCACTTGCTGCCACGTGACAGCAAGTTTCTCAATATAAAGTTGAGAAAGTTTCGCTGTTGCACTTCATATGTTTATATATTATTATATTAAATTTAATTCATTAAGCTGATGCTTGATTTTCTTTTTCAATCTTCCATCTTTAATTCGTTTTAGCTTCAAACTTTTTCATTTTCCCATCAATTTAATTCTACAAATAAAATATATTATTTAGCAAAATTCATAAAATTCACGCTCAAAAAAGATAATTAGAAGATTAAATATGAGGCGAATAATGATTAAATATATATAATTTTAGCCTCACATCACCACCCCACACTTCAACTTTTGCTCATCCTCGAGCAAATATTAAAGCTCATCTCAAAAAATCATACTAGGAATGTCATCACTTCGGTTAATACAAACAATTAGGCCATAAACTAATTTCAAAACATCAAGCAGACTTCTCAATCGTTATGCAAGACATCCAAATAAACAACAGACCTCTAACCTGCTAACCTCAAGGAAGGACTTTGAACTCATCAAATTTAAGCTTGCTCACCTACTCTCATCAAAGAAAGTTAATAAAATCACATATCTATCATGAAACAAGTGCCTCACAAAAAGAAATAGTCCACACACTCAATTCAAAATATTGAATACAAATCAAGGACTTCATATCAAGAACAACTCTCACACTCACAAATAAAATTCACATGTATGCACAAAGAACCATAGGCTTGCCCATTATGTACATCTCCACTAATTAAGCATGCTTCAATAGAATCAAATAGGCTTTAACGGGTTTTAATGTAGGCTAGGGGACGGGTAGGAAAACTATATAATAGTGACCTATACTTGCTTAAGAACTTTGCAATTTTAGACTTCATCACCCATTATTTTCTTCTCTCTATTTTCGACCCTCTCTTCAACAATTATTTCACAAGTAATTCTCATCATCTCAAGAATGCTTCAATCTTTGTTTTGTTTTTTTTTAGTTTTCCTTAGTAATAGCCACCCTCAACTTACGTATTTTACATGCGTTAAGGTGCACGATGTCCTTGGAAGTACTAGGGCCATCATCATGGTAACTTCTGAAGTAGCCACCCTCAACTTAGGCTTTCAGCCCGAGTTAAAGTGCACAATGTCCAAGGAAGGACCAGGGCCGACACAGAGTTTTACAACTTTTCTTAGGGAAACGTGAGATGTGTGGATCTCAATCATGGACCATCTTATATTTTACCTCTTCTTGTTCCATTAGCTACAAACCAAGCAATTCCATACTTTTCTACTTCTACCATTGTTCTCATTTTTCTTCTTACATAGTGCATTAAGTATTTCTTTTTGGCTCAAATAGAATTATGGTATCAATAAAAAGGGATTCGGCTTGATCATGTGGTTTACAAGAAAAATATAGGCTAAAAGGTTCAAAAGGGTTAACTTGTGATATAATATCTGAAAAGGCTAAATTTACAAGACAAATTAAAAAAAGTGTAGTGTCACGAACTTAAAGTTTTCGTTAAATATCCTAGCGGCGCTTGACAACTTACTCACTACTCTTGCAAGAGTTTGTAAGCTCAAGCAAGCCTTTAAGACTAAGATCACTAAGAGAATGCAAAAAAAGACTTAGAAAGACTAAGAGAGCTTTTCGAAGAAGGCTTTTGTATTGTTTGTGGAATGCTTCACACTAGTGTCATCTCCTAAACAAAACAACACTTTTTATTTCGCTTCTATAACATGCAGGGTAAGTTCTAGACTAAGATGCAAAACATGAAATAAACAAATTCTCACCACACATGGCACTAGTATCATTCAAGATGGATCAATTCCACTTCTAAGAAAGACAGGATCATAACAAACTACAAAATAAAATAAGTTATATACAAAGTCACAACCATGAACCTAGATGTCAAAGAGTTTGCAATTTCACTCTCAGTCAAGCATTCACAAATGTACTACTTAAAAATTAGGCCTAAATAGTAAGTATCACACCACTCAAAAGGGTCTTTTCTTTTCTCTAAAAAAAATTAAAAGGAAACTTATTCCTCAAAAAAATAAAATACACTCGGTTCAAAGGGATTATCCTTAGGAAAAGAACTGAAAACAAAAGCCAAGGAACCCATCCTAAAAAAAAGACTCAATAAAATAGTAAAAACTAGGAATTCATTCCTCCACCCCACATTTAAAAATATGCTATGTCCCCAAAGCATTAAATAAAATTTAAAACAAGGGTTATAAAAACTCTCTAAGACGTCATGGCCTAGCTAGTAGTATGTTCTCTTTATTTTCATCAAGGGTCGAATCCACCCCACACTTAAGCTCAAACATGCTCCTTTTGTTTTTGGGTACTCCGACTTCCCCTAATCTGCAAAAAACAAGACAAAAAAAAAGTGACACTAAAAAAATTAAAATAAAATAAAATAAGAAGTTACACTACTAATTGGGTTGCTTCCCAATAAGCGCTTAATTTAATGTCGTAGCACGGCGCAAACACCTTTTTTGTGTGTGTTTTAGGTTTAAGGTTTACAAATATTTAGGATTAACAACTTAGAGCTTAGGGTTTTGCAGGGGTTTTAAACAATTTTTAGGGTTAATATTAGGGTTTATAGGATTTAGGGCTTAGGATTTTTTTAGGTTTAGGGTTTTAGGTCCATGGTTTTATCTAGGTTTTTAGAGTTTAGTCTTTGGGTTTTTAAGGTTAAAGTTTTTTAAGAATTTATAGGTTTAGGGTTTAGGGTTTAGGGCTTAAGGCTTTTTTTTTGTGTTTTTAAGGGTTTGTTTTTAAGGGTTTAGCATATATGATTTAGGGCTTTATTGGGTTTAGAGCTAAGAGTTTTTTAGGTTTAGGGGTTTTTGGGTTTTTTAAGGGTTTTAAGGGTAAAGTGTTTCTTAGGGTTCTTTAGGGTTTGAGGTTTCGGGCTTAGGTTTTTTTTGTGTGTGTTTTTTAGGTTTTATGTTTACGGATTTTTAGGATTTATGGTTTAGAGCTTAGATTTTTTTAGGGGTTTTCAATGGTTTTTAGGGTTTATAGGATTTAGGGTTTCTTAAGGTTTAAGATTTAGTGTTTCTTAGGGCTTTAGAATTAGGATTTAGGGTTTTAGGCTAGGTTTTAGGGTTTTTTTATGTTTAGGATTTCATGTTAAGGGTTTTATATAGGCTTTTAAGGTTTAGGGCTTTCGATTTTTCAAGTTAAGGGTTTTTAGGATTTTACAGGTTCAGAGTTTACGGTTTAGGTTTTTTTTTGTGTGTTTTAGGGTTTAGCATATATGATTTAGGGCTTTATAGGGTTTAGAGCTTAGAGTTTTTTATGTTTAGGGGTTTTAAGGGTTAAGTATTTCTTAGGATTTTTTAGGGTTAAATTTTTAGGGCTGAGGGTATTTTTGTGTTTTTTAGGTTAAGGTTTTACATATTTTTAGAAGTTAGGGTTTAGAGCTTAGGGTTTTATATGGGTTTTAAATGATTTTTAGGGTTTATTATAGGGTTCAAAGGATTTACCCTTTCTTTAGGGTTTAGGGTTTCTTAGGGTTTTAGGTTTAGGATTTAGCGTTTTAGGTTAGGGTATAGGTTTAGGGCATAGGGTTTTTTTAGGTTTAGGGTTTTAGGTTAAGGGTTTTATTTAGGTTTTTAGGGGGTTTTAAGTTAATGCTTTTCTATGTTTTATAAGTTTAAGGTTTCGGGCTTAGGTTTTTTTTGTGGTTTTTTAGAATTTAGCATATACGATTTAGGGCTTAATGAGGTTTAGAGATTAGTGTTTTTAGGTTTAGGGTTACGAATTAGGGTTTTTATGGGTTTAGTGTTTAGGGTTTAGGGTATTTTGTATTTCTTAGGCTTAGGGTCACGGATTTTTAGGAATTAGGGTTTAGAGCATAGGGTTTTGTAGGGGTTTTAGTGTTTATTTTAGGGTATATAGGATTTAAGATTTCTTATGGTTTAGGGTTTAGGGTTTCTTAGGGTTTTAGGTTTAGGATTTAGTGTTTTAGGTTAGATTTTATGGTTTAGGGCTTAGAGTTTTTTAAGTTTAGGATTTTAGGTTAAGGGTTTTATCTAGGGTTTTAGGGGTTAGGGATTTGAGTTTTTTAGGTTAAGATTTTTTAGGGGTTTATAGGTTTAGGGTTTAGGACTTAGGTTTTTTTTTTGTGTCTTTTTAGGTTTAGGGATTACGGATTTTTAGAATTTAGGGTTTAGAGATTAGGGTTTTATAGGGGTTTTAAATGGTTCTTAGGGTTTATTTTAAGGTTTATAGGATTTAGGGTTTCTTAAGGTTTAGGGTTTAGGGTTTCTTTGGATTTTAGGTTTAGGATTTAGTGCTTTTGGTTAGGGTCTAAGGTTTACGGCTTAGGGTTTTTTTAGGTTTAGGGTTTTAGGTTATGAGTTTTATCTAAGTTTTTAGGGTTTAGGGCTTTGAGTTTTTTAGGTTAAGGTTATTAAGGGTTTTATATGTTTATGGTTTAGGGCTTGAATTTTTTTTGTGTTTTTAAGTGTTTAGCGTATACGATTTAGGGTTTTATAGCATTTAAAGCTTAGTGTTCTTTAGCTTTAGGGCTTTTTGGACTCTTTAGGATTTTCAAGGGTTTAATGTTTCTTAGGGTTTTTAGGTTTTAGGTTTTTTTTTCTATTTTTTAGTCTAGGGTTTACGGAATTTTAGGATTTAGGGTTTATAGCTTAGGGTTTTGTAGTGGTTTCAAATGTTTTTCATGGTTTATTTTAGGTTTTATAGGATTTAGGGTTTCTTAAGGTTTAGGGTTTATGGTTTCTTAGTGTTTTAGGCTTAGGATTTAAGGTTTTAGGTTTTTGTTTAGGGTTTAGGGCTTAGGGGTTTTTTAGGTTTAGGGTTTTAGGTTAAGGGTTTTATCTAGGTTTCTAGCATTTAGGGCTTTTGTTTTTTTTAGGTTAAGATGATTTAGGATATTATAGGATTAGGATTTAGGGTTTTAGGTTATTGTTTAGGGTTTAGGGTTTAGGGCTTAGGGGTTTTTTAGGTTTAGCATTTTAGGTTAAGGCTTTTATCTAGTTTTTTTGGGTTTAGGGCTTTGGGTTTTTTAGGATTTTTTAGGTTTAGGGCTTAGGGTGTAGGTCTTAGGGTTTGTTTGTATTTTTTAGGGTTTAGCATATACAATTTAGGGCTTTATTGTGTTTTGAGCTTAGAGTTTTTTAGGTTTAGGGTTTACATACTTTTCGGATTTAGGGTTTAGATCTTAGGGTTTTGTAGGGGGTATTAAATGGATATTAGGGTTTATAGGATTTAAGGTTTCATAAGGTTTAGGGTTTAAGGTTTAGGAATTTGGGTTTTAGGTTAGGGTTTAGGGCTTAGGGCTTAGGTGTTTCTTAGGTTTCGTGTTTTAGGTTAGGGTTTAGGGTTTAGGTCTTAGGATTTTTTTAGTTGTAGGGTTTTAGGTTAAGGGTTTTATATAGGTTTGTAGGGTTTAGGGCTTTGGATTTTTTAGGCTACGGCTTTTTAGGATTTTATAGGTCTAAGCTTAAGGTTTATGATTTTTGTTTTTGTGTTTTTTAGGGTTTTTCATATACGATTTAGGGAATTATATGGTTTTGAGCGTAGAGTTTTTTTATGTTTAGGGGTTTATGTACACTACAAGAAAAATGGTTTTTAGCGATGGGATATCCGGTCGCTAAAGGTCCTATTTTGGTCCTTATTAGTTAATTGCTACTGGAAAAAATCCGATCGCTAAGATCTCTATCGTTAAAGGATAATGCCCGGATTCTCAATCCGGTCATTATAAGTCAACGATCGGAATCCGAACGTTAAAACACCATTAGCGACAACAAAAATTCAATCATTATATTTTCTTAGAGACTGACTTTTCCCTTCGTTGCTTGTCATTTCAGTCTTTAATAATTCAAAACGTCAATGATAAATTCAGTAATTATTACTATAAGCGATAAAGTGTCTCTAACTAATTTTATTGAGACTTCCAACAACAATACTTTTAGGAGCCACATATTCCTTTTGTATGCCTTCATATACACACATAAATGAATTAACTTACAATATAATCATTATTCACATAAAAAGTCATTGTTACTTATATAAATTGACTATTATCAAAAGATATGCCCACACAAAGTGTATAACATTACTTCTATTAAACTCTTGAGGTGCAAGAAAATACAATTGATGTATGTAAGAATACCTACATCTTTAACCAACCCCTAACGAAACAGAAGAACAACCCCTAACAAAACAAAAGAAAATACTAAGTTTTTCGTGTGCTTGAACTCTGCTAGGCACTTTATGCATGGACAATTTCTTCAAACTTCATATTCTTGACCTATTCAAAATAAGATCATGTCAGTTTAGTAACAAAACTTATAATAAAACTTCATAGAAAACAAATTAATAATTTAATATTGCAAGGTTGCTATAACATATATCACTTTTCCAAGCAACATAGAAGATAAAAAGGAAAGTGATGAACTTTAAATTAAATATAACTAATATACTTAGCAAGAGGAAATGTAGTTTGCAGCAGTGGAGTAAGGATTATGTTCCTTTATGTTTAGGCCTTATCTAATGCTTATATAATGTCAAACTATGATGTGAAAAACATGTCATAAATCAAAATCCTAAAAATTGTCACACTTCTTGTAGCAATATAACTAAATCCAACAATAAAATTCATTTAATCTAGTGATATATAGCCACAATCACTATTATTAGAAGCAAGCATTGGAGCAAAATATCTTGAATTTAAGTAGTTTGACCATTCAATCTCTTATATTTTTTAACGCATCAGCGAACCTTTAATTTTTTTGATAGTTCAATATCCTAATTTTTGACATATCCTTTGGCTTACTCACGTGAAATTATGTTAAACACGCATATCTTATCACTACCTAGAGTGAACATGGAGTAGTGACAAGTGTCGATAAATAGAGCACAAGTAATCAAAGTAAGAACTGGTATCTGGTCTTTAATTTTGCATTAAAAAGAAATTGACACTTTTAGCAAATAAAATGAAACCAACATGAGAAATTAAGATTTAAATACTAGAAAAGGCCCTTTCATGTTAAAGTCTAATTTTGAAATTCTTAATATGTCATAGGATAAAACTTTTTATTTGTGTCATCTGTTGTCATGGAAACATCACACAACCTACAATCGAGCTTCTACTCTCTATTCAGTAACATCAGACAACCTTGAGTCAAACTTCTACTTCTGTATACAGTAACATCAGACAACCTTTAGTCAAGTTTCTACTTTTGTATGACCACTCCATTAAGAATTTAATTTATATATCAACACCAACTTATATATTTTCCAATTATTCATATAGGTTTTTGTTATCAATCTTGGATTGAGAATATCGTAGGTGGTAGCTAAAGTAAAATTTTTGGATGTACAACTGTTCCTTCAAGAAACGTGGAAGATTTGGCACCAGTGATTTTGTTTAAGATTTCTAGTGGCAAATAAATATCGCACTACTTTACCACCAATAGTAATAGTAACCAACTCACTACACATTGTGAGTGGATAGCCACTAATGTACATTAAAGCTCAAGTGCGCTTGCAAAACCAAACTACTATACATTTGTACACTTCTTACCCAACAAAAACCAAAATCACAACAGACGTTAGTTTTTCAATCTGTACTTTATTCAATTTTACATTAAAAGATACACTAAATTCAATAACAACAACATACCTAGTGTAATCTCATAAGTGGGGTCTAGTGAGGGTAGAGTGTACGCATACCTGACATGTATCTCGTAGAGATAGAGAAATTACTGTTGATAGATCCTCAACGTAAATAAAGCCTGCCAAATAGTTTGAAAAAGGGAATACATATATGTGAGAAAAAATAACAACAAATTACCATTGTTGGAGAAAATATTGGGTAGAATTAAATCATGGACTAATTCGTCATATACAGGTAGAACCCAATTGATAAAATTTGTGGTGATCTCTATCCAAGTTCTGTGCACATGTTTTTGTGCAACCTAATAAGGTGATCCAGATCATTGAAGTCACTTGCATATCCTTCTTATGGATTGGGAGTACTGAATTATCAAAAAGGGCACCACTTTCTTGGGAAAGAGTATGTTATCCAAGAGTTGTTGGGGACTAAATCTCTTAGATGTATCCATATGGAATAAGGCTGCCATCAGTAAGCACTAATGGAGCATGTGTATGAAAAAGAATAAGTTGTGGGTAAAGTGGATCCACTCCTATTACGGGAATAGAGACTTACTGCTGGAAATTCCTAACCAGGCCACGTAGATCATTCAAAGGATCCTTAAGGCTACTAAATATTTTGCTCAAGATGGGTATGGTGCTGAGGACATCTTAACTTTGCCTAACTTCTTAATTCAATAGTTCTATTTGATGCTGAGAGAACAATTTCATAAGGTTTCATGAAAAACACTACTTGCAACAACGGTGGCCTACCTAGATGGACATTTATCGTGAGATTGGTTGCACTAGGAAGATTAAACACTAGGGATAGAATAGTCCAGTGGGGTGTCACTAAAAATTTGATTTACTCTCTGTATGAGAAGGAACCTGAATGTTTAAATTATTTTTTCTTTGTTTAAGAGGTATCTACTAAAGCATTGCAACAGTTATTGAAGTAAATCGGCATCAGGAAGTACCCTACTCAATGGTTAGAGGAACTGAAATGGTTTGAACTACATGCTAAAGGAAGAACCCCAAAAGCAGAGGTATAATTTTGGTTGCTGCAGTATTCTATATTTTGAAGGAAAAAGAATACTCAAGTATTTCAAGCAAAAGACAAAATTCTCAGGCTATGAATTGTATTTTTTGGGGTTTTTAAGGGTTAAGTGTTTCTTAGGATTTTTTAGGGTTTAGGTTTAGGGCTTAGGTTTTTTTGTGTTTTTTAGGTTTAGGTTTATCGGTTTTTTAGGAATTAGGGTTTAAAGCTTAAGGTTTTACATGGTTTTTAGAGTTGATAGGATTTATTGTTTCTTAAGTTTTAGTGCTTCTTAAGGATTTAGGTTTAAGATTTAGGGTTTTAGGTTAGGGTTTAGGGTTTACGGCTTATGGTTTGTTTAGGTTTAGGATTTTAGGTTAAGGGTTTTATCTAGGTTTTTAGGGTTTAGGCCTTTGGGTTTTTTAGGTTAAGGTTATTTAGGTTTTTATAGGTTTAGGGTTTAGGGCTTAGGGTTTTTTTTTGTGTTTTTTAGGGTTTAGCATATATGATTTATGGATTTATGGGGTTCAAACGATTTATGGTTTCTTAAGGTTTAGGGTTTAGGGTTTCTTAGGGTTTTAGGTTTAGGTTTTAGGGTTGTAGTTTAGGGTCTAGGGTTTAGGGCTTAGGTTTTTTTTATAGGTTTAGGGTTTTAGGTTAAGCAATTTATCTTGGTATTTAGGGCTTAGGGGTTTGGGGTTTTTGGGTTAAGGTTTTTTAGGGTTTTATAGGTTTATGGTTTAGGGCTACAGGTTAATTTTTCTGTTTTTAGGGTTTAGTATATACGATTTAGGGCCTTATAGGGTTTAGAGCTTAGTATTTTTTTAGGTTTAGGGGTTTTTGGGATTTTAATGGTTTTTAAGGGTTAAGTGTTTCTTAGGGTTTAGGGCTTAGGGTTTTGTAGGGGTTTTAAATGGTTTTTAGAGTTTATTTTAGGGTTTATAGGATTTACAATTTCTTAAGGTTTAGGTTTTAGGAATTGTTAGGGTTTTCAGTTTAGGTTTTAGAGTTATTGGTCAGGTTTTAGGTTTAAAAGTTTTTGGTTAGGGTTTAGGGTTTAGGGGTTAGGGGTTAGGGTTTTTTTAAGGTTTGGGTTTTAGGTTGAAGGTTTTATTTAGGTTTTTAGCTTTTAAGGCTTTGGGTTTTTTAGGTTAAGGTTTTTTAGGATTTTATAGGTTTAGGGTTTAGGGCTTATGTTTTTTTTATATTTTTAGGGTTTATCATATATGATTTAGGGCTTTATTGGGTTTAGAGCTTAGAGTTTTTAAGGTTTAGGACTTTTGGGGTTTTTTTTAGAGTTTTTAAGGGTTAAGTATTTCTTAGGGTTTAGGTTTTAAGGCTTATGGATTTTTTGTGTTGTTTAGGTTTAGGATTTACAGAGTTTTAGGATGTAGGGTTTAGAGCTTAGAGTTTTTTAGGGGTTTTAATTTTTTTTAGGGTTTATAGGATTTAGGGTTACTTCAGGTTTACGGTTTTGGGTTTTATAGGGTTTTAGGATTACGATTTAGGTTTTTAGGTTAGAGTTTAGGGTTTAGTGCTTAGGGTTTATTTAGTTTTAGGGTTTTGGGTTAAGGATTTTATCTACGTTTTTAGGGTTTAGGGCTTTGGGTTTTTCAGGTTACGGTTTCCTAGGGTTTTATAGATTTAGGGCTTAGGGCTTAGTTTTTTTTTTTTTAGGATTTGGCGTATATGATTTAGGACTTTATAGGATTTAGAGCTTAGAATTTCTTAGGTTTAGGGGTTTTGCATTTTTTAGGGTTTTTAAGGATTAAGTGTTTCTTAGGTTTTTTTGTGTTTCTTAGGTTTAGGGTTTACGGATTTTTATGATTCAGGGTTTAGGTCTTAGGGTTTTATAGGGATTTTAAATGCTTTCTAGGGTTTGTAGGATTAAGGGTTTCTTAAGGTTAATAATTTACGGTTTCTTAGTGTTTTTGTTTTAGGATTTAGGGTTTGGGGTTAGGGTTTAGGTCTTAGGGTTTTTTAGCTTTAGGGTTTTAGGTTAAGATTTTTATCTAGGATTTTAGGATTTAGGGCTTTGGGTTTTTCTGGGTACGATTTTTTAGGATTTTATAGGTTTAGGGTTTAAGGCTTATGATTTGTTTTGTGCTTTTTAGGGTTTTGCATATACGAGTTAGGGCCTTGTAGGGTTTTGAGATTTGAATTTTTTAGGTTTAGGATATTTTTGTATTTTTTTACGGTTTTTAAAGATTAAATGTTTCTTAGGGTTTTTTACGGTTTAGGTTTAGGGCTTAGGTTGTTTTTGTGTTTTTTTATGTTGAGGTTTTTCAGATTTTTAGGATTTAGTGTTTAGAGCTTAAGGTTTTAACTGATTTATAGAGTTTATTTCAGGATTTATAGGATTTAGGGTTTCTTAAGGTCAGAGCTTCTTAGGGTTTTAGGTTTTGGATTTAGGGTTTTAGGTTAGGGTTTAGGGTTTAGGGCTTATGGTTTTTTTAGGTTTAGGGTTTTAGGTTAAGTGTTTTATCTAGGTTTTTAGGGTTTACGACTTTGGGTTTTTCAGGTTATGGTTATTTAGGGTTTTATAGGTTTAGGGTTTAGGGCTTAGTTTTTTTTTGTGTTTTTAGAGTTTATTATATACGATTTATGGATTTATAAGGTTTAGAGCTATGAGTTTTTTAGGTTTAGGGGTTTTTAGGTTTTTAAGGGTTAGGTTTTTTTTTATGGTTTAGGGCTTATGCTTTTTTTTTTGTGTTTTAGGTTTAAGGTTTACGCATTTTGAGGATTTAGGGTTTAGATCTTAGGGTTTTGTAGGGGTTTTCAATAGGTTTAGGTTTTTTTTAGGGTTTATAGGATTTAGGGTTTCTTAAGGTTTAGGGTTTAGGGTTTCTTAGGGTTTTAGGTTTAGGATTTAGGGTTTTAGGTTAGGGTTTTGGGTTTAGGGTTTTAGGTTTAGGATTTGGGGTTTTAGTTTAGGGTCTAGGGTTAATAGCTTAGGGTTTTTTTTAGGTTTAGGGTTTTGGGTTAAGGGTTCTAACTCGGTTTTTAGGGTTTAGGCCTTTGGATTTTTTGGGTTAAGGTTTTTACGGTTTATAGGTTTATGGTTTAGGGCTTTAGATTTTTTTCATTTTTTTTTAAGGATTAGCATATACCATTTTTATAGGGTTTAGAGCTTAGTTTTTTTTAGTTTTTGGGGATTTTGGGGGTTTTAGGGCTTTTAAGGGTTAAGTGTTTCTTAGGGATTTTTTGGGTTTAGGGTTTAGGGTTTTGTAGGGGTTTTAAATGGTTTTTAGGGTTTATTTTTGGGTTTATAGGATTTAGGGTTTCCTAAGGTTTAGGATTTAGGGTTTCTTAGGGTTTTAGGTTTAGGATTTAGGGTTTTAGGTTAGGGTTAAGGGTTTAGGGCTTAGGGTTTTTTTAGGTTTAGGGTTGTAGGTTAAGGGTTTTATTTAGGTTTTTAGGGTGTAGGTATTTGGGTTATTTAGGTTAAGGTTTTTTAGGATTTTATAGGTTTAGGGTTTAGGTCTTAAGGTTTTTTTTTTTTTGAGTTTTTAGGTTTTATCATATACGATTTAGGGCTTTATAGGGTTTAGAGCTTAGAGTTTTTTAGGATTAGGGTTTTTAGGGTTTTAAAGAGTTTAGTGTTTCTTAGGGTTTAGGGTTTAAGGAGTTTTTTTTTGTGTTATTTTAGGTTTAGTGTTTACGGAGTTTTAGGATTTAGGATTTGGAGATTAGGGTTTTGTTGGGGTTTTAAATGGTTTTTGGTTTTTATTTTAGGGTTTCTTAGGGTTTAAGGTTTAGGATTTAAGGTTAAGAGCTGAGGGTTTTGTAGGGGTTTTTAATGGTTTTAAGGGTTTATTTTAGGGTTTGTAGGATTTAGGGTTTAGGGTTTTCACCTTAGGATTTAGAGTTTTAGGTTAGGGCTTAGGGTTTTTGGTTTAGGGTTTAGAATATTTTATGTTTAGAATTTTAGGTTAAGGGTTTGATTTAGGTTTTTAGGGTTTAGGTCTTTGGGTTTTTTAGGTTAAGGTTTTTTATGATTTTATAGGTTTAGAGTTTAGGGCTTAGGGTTTTTATTGTGTTTTTTAGTGTTTAGAATATATGATTTAGGGCTTTAGAGGGTTTAGAGCTTAGAGTTTTTAGGTTTATGGTTTTTTTAGTTTTTTAGGGTTTAGGACTTGGGTTTTTTTACAATTTTTTAGGTTTAGGGCTTACGTATTTTTAGGATTTAGGCTTTAGGGCTAAGAATTTTTTTGTCATTTTTAGGTTCAGGGTTTACAGATTTTTAGAATTTAGGGTATAGAGCTTAGGGGTTTTAGGGGTTTTAAATGGATTTTAGGGTTATTTTAGGGTTTCTTAAGGTTTAGGATTTCTTAGGTTTTAGGTTTAGTATTTAGGATTTTAGGTTAGGGTTTAGGGCTTATTAGGGTTTTAGGTTAAGGGTTTTAACTAGGTTTTAGGGCTTTGGGTTTTTTAGGTTAAGGTCTTTTAGGGTTTTATAGGTTTAGGGTTTAGAGTTTAGTGCTTAGTTTTTTTTTGTGTGTTTTTTAGCGTTTAGCATATAAGATTTAGGGTTTTATAGGGTTTAGACCTTTGAGTTTTTTAGGTTTAGGGGTTTTTGGTTTTTTAGGGTTTATTTTAAGGTTTGTAGCGGTTTTATATGGTTTTTAGGGTTTATTTTAAGGTTTATAGGATATAGGGTTTTAGGTATAGGATTTAGGATTTTAGGTTAACGTTTAGGGTTTTGGGCTTAGGGGTATTTTAGGTTTAGGGTTTTAGGTTAAGGTTTTAGGTTATGGGTTTTATCTAGGTTTTTAAGGTTAAGGGCTTTGGGCTTTTTAGGTTAAGGGTGTTTATGATTTTATAGATTTAGGGTTTAGGGCTTAGGATTTTTTTTTCTGTGTTTTTAGGGTTTAGTATATTTCATTTAGGGCTTTATAGAGTTTATAGCTTAGAGTTTTTTAGATTTATGGGTTTTTGTATTTTTTAGGTTTTTATAGGGTTTAGGGTTTAGTTTTTTTTTTGATTTTAAGGTTTAGGGTTTAAGGATTTTTAGGATTTAGGATTTAGAGTTTAGGGTTTTGTAGGGGTTTTAAATAGTTTTTATTTTAGGGTTTAGGGTTTTTTAAGGTTTAGGATTTAGGGTTTTAGGTTAGGGTTTAGGGTATAGGGTTTAGGGTATAGGGTTTAGGGCTTAGAATTTTTTAAGGTTTAGGAATTTAGGATAAGAAATTTATCAAGGCTTTTAGGATTTCGGGCTTTGGGTTTTTAAGTTAAGATTTTTTATGGTTTTATAGGTTTATCGTTTTGGGCTTAGGGTTTTTTTTGTTTGTGTTTTTTAGAGTTTAGCATATACTATTTAGGGCTTTATACGGTTTAGAGCTTAGTATATTTTAGGTTTAGGAATTATTGGGTATTTTAGGGATTGATACGCTCAAATTATACCTCCCTAAAGAAGCGTAAGTGATCGTTGTCAAGTAAAGAACCCAACTTGTAGGTTGGGGTCGATCCCACGAGGAATATGAATTACACTTAACTTTAACCCACGATTATATTCATTTAGTCAATGTACTTCCGAAACAAGTAATTAAAGAGGAGGGGGATTTGTGAAACAAATTCTGGAATATTTTTTTTTGGGTACTCAGACGTCCCGTAATATGCAAAAACAAGACAAAAAAAAGTGACACTAGAAAAATAAAAAACTAAAAAACTAATAAGTTACACTACTAATTGGGTTGCCTCACAATAATCGCTTAATTTAACGTCGCGGCACAATGCAGACACCTTAGTTACTCAGATTCCATTTCCTTGACCCTCTCCTATTGGATTATTGTGTGCTCCTTGATTAACCATTTTCCTCAAAGTTTTTCTCAATTGAGGATCGTAGGGGGTCAAGAATTCACCTTGACTATGTGTACTTGGCACACACTAGAGTTGAAACCTGTAGAAAACAGAACTAAAAACAAAACGTAAAATTGGGAAATACTTGAAGTTCAATATTGTAGTTAAACTTAATCTAAAAGCCTTAGTTCCCGGCAGCAGCACCAAAATTTGATACGCTCAAATTACACCTCCCTAAAGAAGTGTAAGCGATCGTTATCAAGTAAAGAACCCAACTTCTAGGTTGGGGTCGATCCCACGAGAAATATGGCTTAGACTTAACTTTAACCCACGATTATATTCATTTAGTGAATGTACTTCCGAAAAAAGTAATTTAAGAAGGGACGGGGGATTTGTGAAACAAATTCTGGAAATTATGTGAATAATCAATGAACAAGATTCAAACTTTAGTCATTATCAAGATGAGAGAGAAACTAGGGTGTACGTGTTCCCCATAAGCTCATAACGCGGTACTCCTAGTAATTGCAATCCTTTCCTAGTTTATTACATGCAAAGTGGTAAGTTATGTATCCCTAAATCTTTGGTCCATCAAATAAGGAATTTCACCCCGTATCTTGGTCCAACAATTAAGGAATTTCACCCCACACCTTGGTCCGGTTACGTGTGTATAATTTACTAACCCTTACCTTTACCTCATATTAGACATCACATCAATGTATGACTTAGTTTTCACCCTCGCATCAATTGACATTAGACTATTAGATAGTATCACACTAAATATATGTTGATAATTCTTTTCTCGTTAATTATCTCCTTGGTCTGGAAAGTAGTAACGAGGCGATTTCTAACGTTTGCAACCATTAAAAAGATTTCTAAGTGAAAGAATCATCAATGCATACAACAACACTATTCGGGAATTACCTACTTACTATTCATACTTTGTTAATCGCTTATGGTTCCCACAACCCTAGTTGTGGATTTAGTTACTCATGTTTGGAAGAACGCATTTCATAATACTAGAAGAAGAATTCATGAACTTACGTATTAGAGTAGAAGAAATCCAAAAACCCTACTTGAATTGCAAAATTAAAATTTTCAAAACGAATTTAGGAAATCAAGAATTGCTAAAGTTGCAAGTTAATCTCCAAAGCCTAAGAAACCCTTAACCCTAAATCCTATAAATCCTAAAATAAACCTTAAAAACTATTAAAACCCCCTAAAAACTCTACGCTCTAAACCCTTAATCCTAAAAATCTGTAAACCCTAAACATAAAAACATACAAAAAAACCCTAAGCCATAAACCCTAAACCCTAAAAAACCCTAAGAAACACTTAACCCTTAAAAATCCTAAAAAAACCCAAAAACCCCTAAACCTAAAAAACTCGAAGCTCTACACCCTATAAAACCCTAAATCTTATAAGTTAAACCCTAAAAAAACACAAAAAAAAACCCTAAGCCCTAAACTCTAAACCCTAAACTAAAATAACCCTAAAATCCATTTAAAATCCCTACAAACCCTAAGCTCTATACACTAAATTTTAAAAATATGTAAACCCTGAACCTAAAAAAGACAAAAAATCTCTTAGCCCTAAAGCCTAAATCCTAAAAATACGTAAACCCTAAACCAAAATATTCATAAAAAACCCTAAGTCCTAAACCCTAAAAAACCAAAAATCCCATATACCTAAAAACTCTAAGCTCTAAACCCTATAAAGCCCTAAATCATATATGCTAAACACTAAAAAACACAATAAAAACCCTAAGCCCTAAACTCTAAACCTATAAAATCATAAGAAACCTTAATCTAAAAAACAACCCTAAAAACCGAAGTCAAGCCCTAAACCTAAAATATCCCTATGCCCTAAACCCTAAACCCTAAACCCAAAACCCTAACATAAAACTCTAAATCCTAAGCTGAAAACCCTAAACCCTAAACCTAAGAAACCCTAAATCCTACAAACCCAAAAAATAAACCCTTAAAACCATTAAAAACCCCACAAAACCCTCAGCTCTTAACCTTAAACCCTAAACCTTAAACCCTAAGAAACCCTAAACCTTAGGAAACCCTAAAATAAACACCAAAAACCATTTAAAACCACTACAAGATCTAAATCCTAAATCCTAAAACTCCGTAAAAACTAAACCTAAAAAACACAAAAAAAAACTCTTTAAACCCCTAAACCCTAAGAAACACTAAACTCTTTAAAACCCTAGAAAAACCCAAAAACCCCTAATCCTAAAAAAATCTAAGCTCTAAACCCTATAAAGCCCTAAATCGTATATGCTAAACCCTAAAAACACAAAAAAACAACCTTAAGCCCTAAACCCTAAACCTATAAAATCCTAAAAAACTTAACCTAAAAAACCCAAATGCCTAAAACCAAAAACCTAAATAAAACTCTTAAAGCCCTAGACCCTAAAAACCTAGGTAAAACCCTTAACCTAAAACCATAAATCTAAAAACCCTAAGCCCTAAACCCTAACCTAAAACCCTAAATCCTACACCTAAAACCCTAAGAAACCCTAAACCCTTAACCTTAAGAATCCCTAAATCCTATAAACCCTAAAATCCATTTAAAACTCCTACAAAACCCTAAGCTCTAAACCCTAAATCCTAAAAATCTGTAAACCCTAAACCTAAAAAACACAAAAAACTCTAAGCCCTAAATACTAAGAAACACTTGACCCTTAAAAACCCTAAAAAAACCCAAAAACCCCTAAACCTAAAAAACTTTAATCTCTAAATCCTATAAAGCCCTCAATCAGATATGCTAAACCCTAAAAAGCACAAAAAAAAAAAACCTAAGCCCTAAATCCTAAACCTATAAAACCCTAAAAAACCTTAACCCAAAAAACCCAAAGACATAAAACCCTTAACCTAATATCCTAAAACTATAAAAACCCTAAGCCCTAACCAGAAACCCTAAATCCTAAACCTAAAACCCTACGAAACAATAAACACTAAGCCTTAAGAAACCCTAAATCCTATAAACCCTAAAAACCACTAAAAATCCCTAAAAAAATTTAAGCTCTAAACCCAATAAAGACCTAAATCGTATATCCTAACGCTAAAAAACACTTAAAAACCCTAAGCCATAAACCCTAAACCTATAAAATCCTAAAAAACCTTAACCCAAAAAACATGAATCCCTAAACCCTAAAAACCATACAAAACCCTTAACCTAAAACCCTAAACCTAGAAAAACCCTAACCAAACACTGTAAATCCTAAACCAAAAAATGTAAGAAACCCTAAACCCTAAACCTTAAGAAACCCAAAATCATATAAACCAAAAAATAAACCCTAAAAACCATTTAAAACCTCTACAAAATCCTAATCCCTAAATCTCAAACCCTAGAAAATTCTAAGAAACACTTAACCCTAAAAAACCCAAAAACCCCTAAACCCCTAAACCTAAAAAATAACTAAGCTCTAGACCCTATAAAGCCCTAAATCATATATGCTAAACCCTAAAAAACACAAAAAAAATATGTAAAGCTCTAAACCATAAACCAATAAAACCCTAAAAAACCTTAACCAAAGAATCCCAAAGCCCTAAACCCTAAAACCTAGAGAAGACCCTTAACCTAAATCCTATAAACCCTAAAAGAAACCCTGTAAACAGTTTAAAACCCCTACAAAAAACTAAGCTCTAAACCCTAAATCCTAAAAATCCGTAAACCATAAACCTTAAAAACATTAAAAAAAAAACCTAAGCCCTAAATCCTAAATCCTGGAAAACCCTAAGAAACAATTAACCCTTAAAAACCCTAAAAAACCTGAAAACCCCTAAAGATAAAAAAAAACTCTAAGCTCTAACCCTATAAATCCCTAAATCGTATATGCTAAACCCTAAAAAACACAAAAAAAAAACTAAACCTTAACCTAAAACCCAAAATCCTAAACCTAAAACCTTAAGAAACTTAAACCCTAAACCCTAAACCTTAAGAAACCCTAAATCCTATAAACCCTAAATTAAACCTTAAAACAAATCTTAAAAACCATTTAAAACCCTAAAAAACCATAAGTTCTAAACCCTAAATCCATAAACCCTAAAACTAAAAAACACAAAAAAAACCTAAGCCCTAAACCCTAAACACTAAAATACCCTAACAAACACTTAACCCTTAAAAACCCTAAATAAACCCAAAAACTATAAAGCCCTAAATCGTATATGCTAAACCCTCAAAAACATAAAAAATCCCTAAGACCCAAATCCTAAACCTATAAAATCCAAAAAAAAACTTAACCAAAAAAGCCCAAAGACCTAAACCCTAAAAGCCCAAAGACCCTAATCCCTAAACCCTACACCCTAACCTAAAATTCTAAATCTGAAACTTAAAACCCTAAGAAACCCTAAATCCTATAAACCCTAAAATAAGCCCTAAAAACCATTTAAAAACCCTAAAAACCCTAAGCTCTGAACCCTAAATCCTAAAAATCCATAAACCCTAAGCCTAGAAAACCCTAAGCCCTAAACCCTAAAAAACCCTAAGAAACACTTAACCTTTAAAATTCCTAAGAAACCCAAAAACCCATAAACCTAAAAAAACTGTAAGTTTTAAACCCTATAAAGCCCTAAATCATATATTCTAAATCCTAGAAGAAAAACACTAAACCTAAACACAACCTATAAAATCGTAAGAAACCTTAACCGAAAAACCCCAAAGCCCGAAACCCTAAAAAGCAAAATAAAATTCATAACCTAAAACCCTAAACCTAAAAAACCCTCAATCCTTAAACCCTAAACACTAACCTAAAACTCTAAATCCTAAGTTGAAAACCCTAAGAAACCCAAATCCCTAAACCTTACGAAACTCTAAATCCTACAAACCCTAAAATAAACCTTTAAAACCCCTACAAAACCCTAAGCTCTAAACCCTAAATCTTAAACATTAAACCCTAAGAAACCCTAAACCTTATGAAATACTAAAATAAACCCTAAAAACCATTAAAAACCCCTACAAAACCCTAAGCTTTAAATCCTAAATCCTAAAAATCCGTAAACCCTAAACCTAAAAAATACAAATAAAAACCCTAAGCCCTAAACCCTAAACCATAACCCTTAACCCTAAAAAACAAAAAAAAAACTAAAACTCCTAAACCTAAAAAACCCTAATCTATAAACCCTATAAACCCCTAAATCGTATATGCTAAACCAAAACAAACACAAAACCCTAAGCCTATAAAATCCTATAAAATCTTAACCTAAACAACCCAAATCCTTAAACCCTAAAAGCCTAAATAAAACCCTTAATCTAAAACCCTAAACCTAAAAAAACTTTAAGCCCTAAACCTTAAACCCTAACATAAAAGTCTAAATCCTAAACCTAAAACCCTAAGAAACCCTATACCCTAAACCTTAAGAAACCATAAATCCTATGAACCCTGAAGTAAACTCTAATACATTTTAACACCCCTACAAAACCCTAAGCTTTAAACCCTAAATCCTAAAAATCCATAAAAACTAAACCTAAAAAACACAAAAAACAACTCTAAGCCCTAAACCCTAAAAAACCCAAAGAAACACATAACCCTTAAAAACCATAAAAATTTAAAAACCCCTAAACCTAAAAAACACTAAGCTCTAAACCCTAAATACTAAAAATCTGTAAACCTTAAACCTAAAACAAACAAAAATAACCCTAAACCTTAAACTCTAAATCATAGAAAAACCCTAAGAAACACTTAACCCCTAAAAACCCTAAAAAAAAACCCTAAACCTAAAAAAACTCTAAGCTCTTACCCAAAACCTATAAAATCCTCAATCGTATATGCTAAACCCTAAAAAACACAAAAAAAATTGTAAGCCCTAAACCCTAAACCTATAAAATGCAAAAAAATCCAAAGCCCTAAACCCTAAAAACTTAGATAAAACCCTTAACCTAAAACCCTAAACCTAAAAACCCCTAAATCCTAAACCTAAAATCCTAAGAACCCCTAACCCTTAAACCTTAAGAAACCATAAATCCTATATACAATAAAATAAACCCTAAAGATCATTTAAAACCCCTAAAAAATCCTAAACAATAACATAAAACCCTAAATTCTAATACTATAAAATCCTAAAACACCTTAACCTAAAAAAAGCCAAAGCCCTAAATGCTAAAAACCTAGATAAAACCCTTAACCTAAAAAACCCTAAGCCCTAAACCCTAAACAAAAACCTAAAACCTTAAATCCTAAACCTAAAACCCTAAGAAACCCTAAACCCTAAACCTTAAGAAACCCTAAATCCTATAAAACCTAAAATAAACCATAAAAAACATTATTAAATATTTCAAGTTCTTACATTTTTGGGTCGACAATGCCACTTTTTTGAAAATAGTACATTAGTGTTGGGAAAAGGGAGTTACTGGTAACCCAATGTGGAGATTACATCAAAAAATAAAGAGAGTAACACCCACTCTTAGTACTTGGTCTAAACATGAGTATGGAGATATCTTTACTAAGGTCAAGGAGTTTGAAGAAAATATCAGGAATTCTGAAGCAGAACTTATGACAAATAACAATGAAGCTGTTAGATAGAATCTACATCAGATGAATGCAACTTACATTAAGTATTTGAAAATGGAAGAATTTGTTCTTAAACAAAAGACACAACTACAATGGTTTAAGGATGGGGATGCTAATACCAAATACTTTCATGCTTTGATAAGAGGTAGAAGAAGGAGGTTATTTTTGCATATAATTTGTACTGAAAATGAGGTGTGGATACAGGGTGAGGAACAAATTGCTCAGGCAGCCTGTGATTGTTATCAACAAATGTTTACTGGTCATACTGAGAGAATAGATGAAAGAGTTCTACAGCTCATTCCTACAACAGTCAATCTTGAACAGAATGAGATGCTGCAAGCACTACCTAGTATACAGGAACTCAGACAAGTTGTGTTTGCTATGAACCCAAACTCAGCTGCAGGACCAGATGGTATAAGGGGTAAATTTTATCAAACTTGTTGGAGTATCATTAAAGAAGATTTGCTGGCAGCTGTACAATCTTTCTTTTGTGGTAACATTATTCCTAAGTTCATGTCTCATGCATGTTTGGTTTTGCTTCCAAAAACTGAACAACCTACAAGATTCACTGACCTTAGACCTATCAGTCTTAGTAACTTTACCAATAAGATTATTTCTAAAATATTGAGCATGAGATTGGCTACTATTTTGCCCTTATTGTTGTTAGACAATAAGTCTGGGTTTGGAAGAGGTAGAAGCATAACAGAGAGCATCATGCTTGCACAAGAAATTACTCATGGTATTAAAAAACCCAATACAGGAAAGAATGTTGTTATCAAACTTGATATGACCAAGTCATATGATAGGGTGTCTTGGTCATTCACATGTTTGGTCTTAAGGAAATTTGGTTTTGGGAGATATTTATTGACTTAGTTTGGAGAATTATGAGTAACAATTGGTATTTTATTATCATTAATGGTCACATACATGGTTTCTTTCATTCCACTAGAGGACTTAAGCAAGGAGACCCTTTATCCCCTGCCCTATTTATTTTAGGAGCAGAGGTACTGACCAAGTTGCTTAATTCTTTACATCAGAATCCAAGTTATAAAGGCTTTTTTATGTAACCTAAAGGACCTCAGATCAACCATTTGAGTTTTGCAGATGATGTTATTGTTTTGCTTCTACTGACAGACATTCCCTAAAGCTCATTATGGACAATTTAGGGGAATATGAACATACTTCAGGCCAGTTGATTAACAAAGAAAAGAGTCATTTTATGGTTCCAGACAATACATCACAGGACATCATTCAGACCATTCAAGAAGTTACTACTATTTCCCAGAAAAGTAGTCCTATTACTTATCTAGGATGTCCTCTGTATATTGGTCGACAGAGGATCATTTATTATTCACATTTAGTTGAGAAGGTCTCAAAAAAAGGGTGTGTGGCTGGCAGGCAAGGGTACTTAGCTTTGGGGGCAGAATTACTTTGATCAAACATGCCTTGCAATCTATACCTATACATACTATGGCTGCATTTTCTCCACCTAACACTACTATCAAATATATTGAGGCCATTATTGCAGACTTTTACTGGGGAAGGGATCAGGATAAATGGAAATATCATTGGGCTTCTCTTGATACCATGAGCTTACCATACACTGAAGGAGGAGTAGGGATTAGAAGACTTTCAGACATTTGCAACTCCTTACAATACAAACAATGGTGGACTTTCAGGTCGAAAGTAACCTTATGGAGTCAATTTCTTAAAGCCAAATTTTGCAAAAGAGCTCATCCAGTTGCAAAAAAGGTGGATACTGGACAGTCACTGATGTGGAGATACATGATGAAAAACAAAATTAAAGTGGAAGAGCATATAGGCTGGAATATTAACTCTGGCAGCTACTCCTTTTGGTGGGATGACTGGCTAGGAAGGGGTGCTCTAGCTAATTATACTACTGATATATCAAGTCTTAACAATGCTACCATTGCACACTTTTTAGTAAAGGGAAAATGGAATGAAAGGAAATTGCGAACACAGGTTCCTCCTCTCCTTATTCCTTCTATTTTAAATACTAATGTGCAGCTTGTGCAAGGAGTTAAAGACAGTGCAGTCTGGGAAATCACTGAAGCTGGAAAGTTCACTTGTAAATCAGCTTGGGAAATTTGCACGAAGAAGAAGGATACTGTTGTCATTAATTCTCAACTTTGGCATCGACATATTCCTTTCAAAATGTCTTTTCTCCTATGGAGAGCAATAAGACATAAATTTCCAACCAATGAAACATTAGCTAATTTTGGAGTGGAGCCTGTTAAATGTTATTGCTGCATTCAGCAAGGTTGGGATGAGGTTGATTATATATGCATTCAAGGACACTTTGCTGGCCATATCTGGAAGTACTTCGCAGGCAGTTTGGGTCTCAATTTTCAGCAGATTTCATTAACTAACCAGCTAATGTGTTGGAGTGATATTGCAGGGAAGAACACAACATACAAGACTATCATTCAAACACTCCCTATAGTAATTTGCTGGAACCTCTGGAAAAACAGATGTTCAGCCAAATATGGAGGGAAAATATCCAGTATCCACAAAGTTAAATATTTGATTATTAAAGACATGTTTTTAATGCTTAATTATGTTTTCCCATATCTTCCTCTACCGGTAATATGGCCAGAAGTCGTGGCATACATTGAAAAATGCAAACAGGATTTAAGAGTCACTTTAGTTATGTGGAAGACTCCTACTTGTAATAGATACAAGTTGAATACAGATGGTAGTGCTATACATAATCCGGGGAAAATTGGAGGGGGAGGCATTTTAAGAGATGATCAAGGGAGTATAGTATATGCGTTTGTTGTACCTCTTGGTGAAGGGACTAACAATCAGGCCGAGATTCAAGCTGCATGTTTTGGCTTAAATTGGTGTATACAACATGGTTATACTAGTATTATCTTAGAGGTTGATTTTGAATTATTGACTAAGTGGTTCTAGCAGGCTGCTATTCCAGCTTGGAGGATACACAAGTATATACAGGAATTGTAGGTTTTAGCTAATCAATGTGTGTTTTTTCAGTGTGTGTACACTTACAGGAAGGCGAATGGTACAACTGATCAGTTGGCCAAAATCAGTCATCAATAAGATATTGTACAAAATTACTACACTCATCATCAATTACCTCAGGTAGTAAAAGGAAGATATATATTGGAGAAATTGGGAGTACAAAATTTCAGACGTAAGAAGCTGAAAAGAATTAAACGACCACCTTGAATAGTACAAGACTCTTACAGAGAAGGCAGTCAATATCAAGGCAAATTCTATACATAATTCCTTCAGTTCAAAGTACAACATCATTCCATTAAATATGATTAAGGCATATTACTATGTTTTAATTGTTTCATGAGATACATGATATCTGACTTTACTATGTCTTTAGGCATAGTTGTTTGTTTAGTCCTAGTCTATTATTTCTTGTAAGGGGAGAGTCTCCCTTATTTAATGTATTATAAGTAACTTTGAATTAAGGGAGGAGTCCTCTCTAGGCGCTTAGTTTAAATATTACTTCTTATTGTATAGGGTGGAGTAGACTAACCTTAGTAGGTAGGTTGACTCTTGACCCACCTTTAGGATTGGAGGTATGGTATATGTCCCCCTACTTGTATATTTTGCTTTTCATATATGATAAGGCCTGGGGTGTTTCTCAGCCCCTGACCCCCTCAAGGGTCGTTCTATCAAAGAAAAAAAAACCGTAAACCCTAAACCTAAAAAATAGAAAAAAATCCTAAAAACCCTAAGAAACACTAAACCCTTAAAAGTCCTAAAAAGTCCAAAATGCCCTAAAGCTAAAGAACACTAAGCTTTAAACGCTATAAAACCCTAAATCGTATACGCAAAACACTTAAAAACACAAAAAGAACCTAAGCCCTAAACCATAAACATATGAAACCCTAAATAACCTTAACCTAAAAAACTCAAAGCCCTAAATGCTAAAAACCTAGATAAAACTCATAACCTAAAACCCTAAACCTAAAAAAACCCTAAGCCGTAAACCCTAAACCCTAACCAAAGGTCCTAAATGTTAAACCTAAAATCCAAAGAAACTCTAAACCCTAAACCTTAAGAAACCCTAAATCCTATAAACCCTAAAATAAACCCTAAGAACCATTTAAAACCCCTACAAAACCATAAATCCTAAAAATCCGTAATCCCTAAACCTAAAAATACACAAAAAAAACCCCAAGTCCTAAACACTAAACCTATAAACCCCTAAATAATCTTAACCTAAAAAACTCAAATCCCTAACCCCTAAAACCCTTAAACTAAAATCCTAAACTTAAAAAACTCTAATCCCTAAATCATAAACCCTAACTTAAAACACTAAATCCTAAACCTAAAACCCTAAGAAACCCTAAACCCTAAACGTAAGAAACCTTAAATCCTATATACCCTAAAATAAACACCAAAACCCATTTAAAACTCCTACAAAACCCTATGCTCTAAACCCTAATTTCTAAAAATCTGTGACCCTAAGCCTAGGAAATACAAAAAACCCTAAACCCTAAACCCTTAAAAACCCTAATACGTAACCCTAAACCTAAAAACAGTAAGCTCTAAACCTTATTAAGCCCTAAATTGTATATGCTAAATTCTAAAAAAACACAAAAAAACACTAAACCCGAAACCTTAAACCTATAAAATATAGAAAAACATTAACTTAAAAAACCATAAAAATCTAAATAAAACCCTTAACCTAAAACCCTAAACCTAAAAAAATCTTAAACCCTAAACCCTAACCTGAAACGCTAAATCCTAAACCTAAAATCATAAGAAACCCTAAACCCTAAACAAAGGCTAAATACTTTAAACCCTATAATAAACCCTAAAAACCATTTAAACCCCATACAAAACCCTAAGCTCTAAACCCTAACTCCTAAAAATCTGTAAACCCTAAACCTAAAAAACACAAAAAAACCTCAGCCCTAAACCTTTAACCCTAAGAAATACTTAACCCTTAAAACCCTAAACCTAAAAAACTCTACTCTCTATACCCTATAAAGCCCTAAATCATATATGCTAAACCCTAAAACACACAAAAAAAAACCTAAACCCTAAACCCTAAACCTATAAAATCCTAAAAACCCTTACCCTGAAAAATTCAAAGCCCTAAACCCTAAAAGCCTATATAAAACCCTTGACCTAAAAATCTAAACAAAAAAAAACCCTAAAACCTAGACTAAAACCCTAAATCCTAATGCTAAAGCCCTAAGAAACTCTAAATCCTAAACCTTAAGAAACCTTAAATCCTATTGACCCTAAAATAAACACTAAAACCCATTTAAAACCCTACAAAACCCTATGCTCTAAACCCCAAAAATCTGTGACCCTAAGCCTAAGAAATACAAAAAACCCTAAACCCTAAACCCAAAAACCTTAAAAACCCTAATTCGTAACCCTAAACCAAAAAACAGTAAGCTCTAAACCTTATTAAGCCCTAAATTGTATATGCTAAATTCTAAAAAAACACAAAAAAACCCTAAGCCCAAAACCTTAAACCTATAATACATAGAAAAACATTAACTTAAAAAACACTAAAAACCTAAATAAAACCCTTAACCTAAAACCCTAAACCTAAAAAAACCCTTAGCCCTAAACCCTATACCCTAACCTAAAACGCTAAATCCTAAACCTAAAACTCTAAGAAATCCTAAACCCTAAACAAAGGCTAAATCCTTTGAACCCTATAATAAACCCTAAAAACCATTAAAACCCATACAAAACCCTAAGCTCTAAACCCTAATTCCTAAAAATCTGTAAACCATAAACCTAAAAAACACAAAACAAATCTCAACCCTAATCCTTTAACCCTAAAAAATCCTAAGAAATACTTAACCCTTAAAACCCCAAATCCTAAAACACTCTAAGATCTAAACCCTATAAAGCCCTAAATCATATATGCTAAACCCTAAAACACACACAAAAATAAACCTAAACCGTAAACCCTAAACCTATAAAATCCTAAAAACCCTTGACCTGAAAAATCCAAAGCCCTAAACCCTAAAATCCTATATAAAACCCTTAACCTAAAACCCTAAACATAAAAAAACCTAAACCCTAGACTAAAACCCTAAATCCTAATGCTAAAGCCCTACGAAACTCTAAATCCTAAATCTTAAGAAACCCTAATTCCTATAAACCCTAAAATAAACCCTAAAAACCATTGAAAACCCCTAAAAACCCCTAATGTATAAACCATAAATCCTTAAAATCCGTAAACCTTAAACCTAAAAACACACTAAAAAAAACCCTAAGCTTTAAACCCCAAACCCTAAACAACCCTAAGAAACACTTTACCCTTAAAACACTCAAAAAAACCCAAAAACCCCCCTAAACCTAAAAAAATCTTAGCTATAAACCCTATAAAGCCCTAAATCATATATGCTAAACCCTTAAAAACACAAAAAAAACCTTAAGCCCTAAACCCTAAACCTATAAATTCTTAAAAAACTTTAACCTTAAAAACACAAAGCCTAAACCCTAAAAACCTAGATAAAACCATGAACCTAAAACCCTAAATCTCAAAAAACCCTAGGCCCTAAACCCTAAACCCTAACATAAAACCCTAAATCCTAAACCTAAAACCCAAAGAAACCTTAGACCCCTAAACCTTAAGAAACCCTAAATCCTATAAACCCTAAAATACATTTAAAACCCCTACAAAACCCTAAGCTCTAAACCGTTAATCCTAAATATGCGTAAACCTTAAACCTAAAACACACACAAAAAATGTGTATGCGTCGTGCCACGACGTTAAATTAAGCGCTTATTGGGAGGCAACCCAATTAGTAGTGTAACTTCTTCTTTTTTTTTGTTTTTTTTTGTAGTGTCACTTTTTTTTGTCTTGTTTTTTGCAGATTAGGGGAAGTTTGAGTACCCAAAAAAAAAAGGAGCATGTTTGAGCTTAAGTGTGGGGTGCATTCGACCCTTGATGAAAATAAACAGAAAGTACTACTATCTAGGCCATGAGGTCTCAGGGAGTTTTTCTAACCCTTCTTTTAAATTTTATTTAATGCTTTGGAGACATAGCATATTTTTAAATGTGGGGTGGAGGAATGAATTCCTAGTTTTTACTGTTTTATTGAGTCTTTTTTTTAGGATGGGTTCCTTGGCTTTTGTTTTCGGTTCTTTTCCTGAGGATAGTCCCTTTGAACCGAGTGTCTTTTATGTTTTTGAGGAATAAGTTTCCTTTTAATTTTTTTTAAAGAAAAGAAAAGACTCTTATGAGTGGTGTGATACTTGCTATTTAGGCCTATTTTTTAAGTAGTACATTTGTGAATGCTTGACTGAGAGTGAAATTGCAAACTCTTTGACATATAGGTTCATGGTTGTGACTTTGTATATAACATATTTTATTTTGTAGTTTGTTATGATCCTATCTTTCTTAGAAGTAAAATTGATCCATCTTGAATGATACTTGTGCCATGTGTGGTGAGAATTATTTTATTTCATGTTTTGCATCTTAGTCTAGAACTTGCCCTGCATGTTATAGAAGCGAAATAAAAAGTGTTGTTTTGTTTAGGAAATGACACTAGTGTGAAGCATTCCACAAGCAATACAAAAGCCTTCTTCGAAAAGCTCTCTTAGTCTTTCTAAGTCTTTCTTTGCATTCTCTTAGCGATCTTAGTCTTAAAGGCTTGCTTGAGCTTACAACATCTTGCAAGAGTAGTGAGTAAGTTGTCAAGCGCTGCTCGGAGCTTTAGCAAAAACTCTAAGTCCGTGACACTACGCTTTCTTTGATTTATCTTGTAAATTTAGCATTTTCAGATATTATATTACTAGTTAACCCTTTTGAACCTTTTAGCCTATATTTTTCTTGTAAACCACATGATCGAGCCGAATCTCTTTTTATTGATACCATAATTCTATTTGAGCCAAAAAGAAATTCTTAATGCACTATGTAAGAAAAAAAATGAAAACAATGGTAGAAGTAGAAAAGGATGGAATTTCTTGGTTTGTAGCTAATGGAACAAGAAGAGGTAAAAGATAAGATGGTCCATGATTGAGATCCACACATCTCACGTTTCCCTAAGAAAAGTTGTAAAACTCTGTGTCGGCCCTGGTCCTTCCTTGGACATTGCGCACTTTAACTCGGGCTGAAAGCCTAAGTTGAGGGTGGCTACTTCAGAAGTTACCATGATGATGGCCCTGGTCCTTCCAAGGACATCGTGCACCTTAACGCATGTAAAATACGTAAGTTGAGGGCGGCTATTACCAAGGAAAACTAAAAAAGAAAAGAAAAGAAGAAGATTGAAGCATTCTTGAGATGATGATAATTATTTGTGAAATAATTGTTGAAGAGAGGGTTGAAAATAAAGAGAAGAAAATAATGGGTGATGAAGTCTAAAATTGCAAAGTGCTTAAGAAATTATAAGTCACTATTATATAAATTTTCCTACCCGTCCCCTAGCCTACATTAAAACCCGTTAAAGTCCTATTTGATTCTATTCAAACATGCTTAATTAGTGGAGATGCACATAATGGGAAAGCCTATGGTTCTTTGTGCTTACGTGTGAATTTTATTTGTGAGTGTGAGACTTGTTCTTGATATGAAGTCCTTGATTTATATTCAATCTTTTGAATTGAGTGTGTGGACTATTTATTTTTGTGAGGGCACTTGTTTCATGATAGATATGTGATTTTATTAACTTTCTTTGGTGAGAGTAGGTGAGCAAGCTTAAATTTGATGAGTTCAAAGTCTTTCCTTGAGGTTAGCAGGTTAGAGGTTTGTTGTTTATTTGGATGTCTTGCATAATGATTGAGAAGTGTGCAAAATGATTGAGAAGTGTGCTTGATGTTTTGAAATTGGTTTATGGCCTAATTGTTTGTATTAACCAAAGTGATGACATTCCTAGTAAGACTTTTTTAGATGAGCTTTAATATTTGCTCGAGGACGAGCAAAAGTTGAAGTGTGGGGTGTTGATGTGAGGCTAAAATTATATATATTTAATTATTATTCACCTCATATTTAATCTTCTAATCATATTTTTTGAGCGTGAATTTTATCTATTGTGCTAAATAATATATTTTATTTGCAGAATTAAATTGATGGAAAAATGAAAAAGTTTGAAGCTAAAACTAATTAAAGATGGCCGATTGAAGAAGGAAATCAAACATCAGTTTAATGAATTAAATTTAATATAATAATGTATAAACATATGAAGTGCAACAGCGAAACTTTCTCAACTTTAAATTGAGAAACTTGCTGCCACGTGGCAGCAAGTGAAGACAAGAGAATTTTTGAGGCGGCAGTACTATTCACGGCGGAAAAAAAGGAATCCAATTTCTTTTGGTTTTGGATTTGTAATTTGATTTAGACTCGGTTATTTTATTTAGGATTTCCAACGTCTATAAATAGTCCATAGAAATTATTATTTGAGAGTTCTTTTCTTCTTCTTATTTTTGGGGTTAGACATTACTATTTGAGTTCTAGTTTTAGGCTTTGGAGATTAACTTGCAACTTTAGCAATTCTTGATTTCCTAAATTTATTTTGAAGATTTTAACTTTGCAATTCAAGTTGGGTTTTTGTATTTCTTCTACTCTAATACGTAAGTTCATGAATTTTTCTTCTAATATTATGAATTACGTTCTTCCAAACATGAGTAACTAAATCCACAACTAGGGTTGTGGGAACCATGAGTGATTAACAAAGTATGAATAGTAAGTAAGTAATTCCCGAATAGTGTTGTTGCATGCATTGATGATTCTTTCGCTTAGAAATCTTTTTAACGGTTGCAAACGTTAGAACTCGCCTCGTTACTACTTGCCGGATCAAGGAGGTAATTAACGAGAAAAGAACTATCAACATAGATTTAGTGTGATACTATCTAATAGTCTAATGTCAATTGATGCGAGGGTAAAAACTAAGCCATACATTGATGTGATGTCTAATATGAGGTAAAGGTAAGGGTTAGTAAATTATACACACGTAACCGGACCAAGGTGCGGGGTGAAATTCCCTATTTGCTGGACCAAGGTGCGGGGTGAAATTCCTTATTTGCCAAACCAATGATTTAGGGATATATAACTTACCACTTTGCATGTAATACACTAGGAAAAGATTGTTATTACTAGGACTACCGCATTATGAGCTTATGGGGAACACGTACACCCTAGTTTCTCTCTCATCTTGATAACGACTAAAGTTTGAATCTTGTTCATTGATTATTCACATAATTTCCAGAATTTGTTTCACAAATCCCCCTCCCTCTAAATTACTTTTTTCTGAAGTACATTCACTAAACGAATATAATCGTGGGTTAAAGTTAAGTCTAAACCATATTTCTCGTAGGATCGACCCCAACCTACAAGCTGGGTTCTTTACTTGATAACGATCGCTTACACTTCTTTAGGGAGGTGTAATTTGAGTGTATCAAATTTTGGTGCCACTGCCGGGTACTAAGGCTTTTAGATTAAGTTTAACTACAATATTGAACTTTAGTCAAGTATTTGTCGATTTTACGTTTTGTTTTTAGTTTTGTTTTCTACTGGTTTCAACTCTAGTGTGTGCGAAGTACGCAGAGTCGAGGTGAATTCTTGACCCCCTACGATCCTGAATTGAGAAAAGCTTTGAGGAAAATGGTTAATCAAGGAGCACACAATAATCCAATAGGAGAGGGTCAAGGAGATGGAATCTGAGTAACTAAGATGTTTACGTCGTGTCGTGACGTTAAATTAAGCGATTATTGGGAAGCAACCCAATTAGTAGTATAACTTCTTATTTTATTTTATTTTTATTTTTTTAGTGTCACTTTTTTTTGTCTTGTTTTTGCAGATTAAGGGAAGTCTGAGTACCCAAAAAAAATATTCCAGAGTTTGTTTCACAAATCCTCCTCCTCTTTAATTACTTGTTTCGGAAGTACGTTGACTAAATGAATATATTCGTGGGTTCAAGTTACGTCTAAACCATATTCCTCGTGGGATCGACTCCAACCTACAAGTTGGGTTCTTTACTTGATAACGATCTCTTATGCTTCTTTAGGGAGGTGTAATTTGAGCGTATCAATCCCTAAAATACCTAATAACCCCTAAACCTAAAAAATACTATGCTCTAAACAGTATATGCAAAATCATAAAAAACACACAAAAAAACCCTAAGCCCAAAACGATAAACCTATAAAACCGTAGAAAAACCTTAAGTTAAAAATCCAAAGCCCTAAATCCTAAAAACCTTGATAAATTTCTTATCCTAAATTTCTAAACCTTAAAAAATCCTAAGCCCTAAACCCTAAACCCTAAATCCTAAACCTAAAACCCTAAACCTTAAAAAACCCTAAATCCTAAAATAAAAACCATTTAAAACCCCTACAAAAGCCTAAACGCTAAATCCTAAATCCTTAAACCCTAAACCTTAAAAGCAAAAAAAAAACATAAGCCCTAAACCCTAAACCCTATAAAAACCTAAAAAATACAAAAATCCATAAATCTAAAAAACTCTAAGCTGCAAACTCTATAAAGCCCTAAATGAAATATACTAAACCCTAAAAACACAAAAAAACCATAAGCTCTAAACCCTAAACCTATAAAATCATAAAAACCCTTAACCTAAAAAGCCCAAAGACCTTAACCCTAAAAACCTAGATAAAACCCCTAACCTAAAATCCTAAACCTAAAATATACCTAAGCCCAAAACCCTAAACCCTAACCTAAAACCCTAAATCCTATACCTAAAACCCATATTCCTATAAACCTTCAAATAAACCGTAAAACCCATATAAAACCCCTACAAAACCCTAAGATCAAAACCTTAAAACCAAAAAATTCGTAAATACTAAACCTCAAAAACACAAAAAAATAAATAAAAATAAAGATCTAAACCCTAAACACTAAAAAACAAATAAAAATAAAGATCTAAACCCTAAACACTAAAAAACCTAAGAAACACTTAACCCTTAAAAACCCTAAAAACTCATAAATCCCTAAACCTAAAAACTCTAAGCACTAAACCCTATAATACCCAAAATCTTATATGCTAAACGCTAAAAACACACAAAAAACCCTAAGCCGTAAACCCTAAACCTATAAAACTCTAAAAAACCTTAAGATAAAAAGCCCAAAGACCTAAACCCTAAATACCTAAATAAAACCCATAACCTAAAACCCTAAATCTAAAATAACCATAAACAGTAACCTAAAACCCTAAATCCCAAACCCTAACCTAAAATCCTTAATCATAAACCTAAAACCCTAAGAAACCCTTAACCCTAAATCCTATAAATCCTAAAATAAACCCTAAAAAACCCTTAACCCTAAATCCTATAAATCCTAAAATAAACCCTAAAAACATTTAAAAACCCTAAAAATCCTAAAAATCCGTAAACTCTAAACATAAAAGCATACAAAAAAACCCTAAGCCCTAAACCCTAATCCTAAAAAACCCTAAGAAACACTTAACCCTTAAAAATCCTAAAAAAACCCAAAAACCCCTAAACCTAAAAATCTCAAAGCTCCAAACCCTATAAAACCCTAAATCTTATATGCTAAACCGTAAAAAACACAAAAAAAAACCTAAGCCCTAAACTCTAAACAAACCCTAAACCTATAAAACCCTAAAAGACCTTAACCTAAAAAACCCAAAGCCCTAAGCCCTAAAAACCTAGTTAAAACCCTTAACCTGAAACCCTAATAAGTCCTAAACCCTAACCTAAAACCCTAAATACTAAACCTAAAACCTAAGAAACCCTAAACCTTAAGAAACCCTAAAATCCATTTAAAACCCCTAAAAACCCTAAGCTCTATACCCTAAATTCTTAAAATCTGTAAACCCTGAACCTAAAAAAGATGAAAAATCTCTTAGCCCTAAAGCCTAAATCCTAAAAATACGTAAACCTTAAACCTGAAAAATCGTAAAAAACCCTAAGTCCTAAACCCTAAAAAACCAAAAAACACATAAACCTAAAAACTCTAAGCTCTAAACCCTATAAAGCCCTAAATCATATATGCTAAACACTAAAAAAAACACAATAAAACCCCTAAGACCTAAACTCTAAACCTATAAAATCATAAAAAACCTTAACCTAAAAAATCCAAAGCCCTAAACCCTAACAACCTAAATCAAACCCTTAACCTAAAATTCTAAACCTAAAATATCCCTAAGCCCTAAACCCTAAAACCTAAACCCTAACCTAAAATTCTAAATCCTAAGCTGAAAACCCTAAACCCAAAACCTAAGAAACCCTAAATCCTACAAACCCTAAAATAAACCCTTTAAACCATTAAAAACTCCTACAAAACCCTCAGCTCTTAACCTTAAATCCTAAACCATAAACCCTAAGAAACCCTAAACCTTAGGAAACCCTACAATAAAAACCAAAAACCATTTAAAACCCCTACAAAACCCTAAGCTCTAAATCCTAAATCCTAAAACTTCGTAAACACTAAACCTAAAAAACACAAAAAAAAAACTCCTTAAACCTTAAATCCTAAAAAGCCCTAAGAAACACTAAACTCTTTAAAACCCTAAAAAAATCCAAAAACCCCTAATCCGAAAAAACTCTAAGCTCTAAACCCTATAAAGCCCTAAATCGTATATGATAAACCCTAAAACCACAAAAAAAAAACTTAAGCCCTAAACCCTAAACTTATAAAATCCTAAAAAACGTTAACCTAAAAAATCCAAATACCTAAATAAAACCCTTAACCTACAGCCCTAAACCTAAAAAAACCCTAAGCCCTAAACCCTTAACCCTAACCTAAAACTCTAAATACTAAACCTAAAACCCTAAGAAACCCTAAATCCTAAACCTTGGGAAACCCTAAATCCTATAAACCCAAAATAAACCCTAAAAACCATTTAAAACCCCTACATAACCCTATACCTAAACCCAAAAAATCCCTAAGAAACACTTAACCCTTAAAAGCTCTAAAAACCCCAAAAGCCCCAAAAACTAAAAACACTAAGCTTTAAACCCTATAAATCCTTAAATGGTATATGCTAATCCCTAAAAAAAACTCAAAAAAGCCTAAAGCCCTAAACCATAAACCTATAAAACCGTAAAAACCTAAAACCCTAAACCTAATAAAACCCTAAACCCAAAACCCTAACCTAAAACCCTAAATCCTAAACCTAAAACCCTAAGAAACCCTAAACCCTAAACCTTATGAAACCCTAAATCCTATAAACCCTAAAATAAACCCTAAAACCTGTTGAAAACCTCTACAAAACCCTAAGATCTAAACCCTAAATTCTAAAAATATGTAAACCTTAAACCTAAAAGATAAAAAAAAACATAAGCCCTAAACCATAAAAAAACCCTAAGAAACACTTAACCCTTAAAAACCCAAAAACCCCTAAACCTAAAAAACTCATAGCTCTAAACCCTATAAATCCCTAAATCGTATTTAATAAACTCTCACTACACCATTTTAGTCTTAAGGCCACACTAAATCTAGACAACACTTATAAAGTGTAGCTTTAGTTTTTAGCTTTTGGCAACGATAATATTGGCAACACTTGTAAAACGTGCTCTTTAGTAGTATAGGCTACACTTTATAAACGTTGTCAAATTATGATATAATTGACAACACTTATTTACACATATGACTATACTTTTAAAGTGTGCTATTTTTATAATTTTAAAAACAACACTTTACAAGTGTAGCATTATAATTTTCCCAAAATTTTCACTAAAATATTATATTCCCTCCAATATATTTAACTTTCCCCCCAATTTCTAATTTTTCAATAAAGGAACTCATAAAAGAAAAATTCTATACAAAGAAATATACTCTAAACAACATTTTACCCCAAATTAACACAGGAGCTGCTCTTTATCTAAATCAAAATAAGAGCTATTTTTTTGCCCAAATCAAAACATTTTGCCCCAAATAAAAATCTCATACCCTAAACCCTACAACTTGCTCTTGCTCTTGCTCTGAATGTAGAAGAAACATAGTCGTTGCTTTGAATCGTCCAAATGAGTACTTGAAAGGGTAGTCACAGATAGAGAGAGCGTGGTCTCATTGGAAGAAGCTAGGCAGCCCAAACTTATAATGGCACCAATGGTTGACAACTCGGAGCTTCCTTTCCGTCTTCTTGACACATCAATGATGTACACAGTTTCTTGGAAGAAACTGGTGCTGATGGGGTACTTTCAGCAGATCCTCTTCTTGAGAATCCTGCCCTCTTTGCTGGATATCGAACTGCTGAATGCAGATTGGGTGTTTCAGGAATGAAGGAAGATGATAAGCTAGATCAGGCTGAGTTACTGATAGAATATTTGAGGTTTTGTGAGTGATATCCAAGGCCTTGGAGAATCATCTGTTCTCATGTACACAAGTTGTTGGGAGAGTGGTTTAGAATCCAGCCAAGTGTGCGAGAGGATTTTAACAAACAATACAAACTCACCTTTGAATTTCTTTATGATTTAGTGAACCAATTAAAGGAACTTGGGTGAGAATACCACTTTATGCTGAAGGATACTCAGCAGGCAGTATCTACAAATTGACTTGTTGCACAAGTTCTGTTCTAACCTTAAAGATGAAGCCAACTATGGTGAATGACCAGGTCAGTTTTCTCACTCCAGCTTGTTCTTGAAAAATGTTGTATGCTCACTAACGTTGGTCAGAGCAGGTGCAGGGTTAAACATATCTTAGCCTTTTACCTCATGTTTTGTATAATTATATACCAATTTTTTTCTCATATCATTGAGATAATTTACACAGTTTTTTTCGTACATCTCAATTTGTATCCTGACTAATTACTTGTAAGGTGACTAAATTGTTATCCAATAGATGCATTTGGACTTATTATTTGGGATGTTATGCTATAGTGCTTCGACCGTATGATCAAGACCTCCTTAGTTTATTTTCCATAAAGTGCGGTGCTGGGTGCTTAATGTGTCAAGAGCACCATGTAGACAACTTTACTCTCTGCTAGTTTGAAAACTTGAAAGTGAGAACAGACTGAACAGTGCATGTCTTAAGGTTTAACTTTTATAGTGCGACATTGTATTTGGCACTCGTTTATTTTCATGGGCAACAAAAAAAGGAAACTAATTCAGACTTGCTCAAAAAAAAGAGTTCATTGTTCTGCAAATCTCATCGTCATTGTATATTTCTCTCTTCTTCGATGACATATGGTGATTTCCCTGGTCCTTTCTTGCCTTCAATCGGGAAACTGAAAAAATAGTGTCAAGAATTCCAACATCATTTGGAGGAATTGAGGAATCTAAGGGAGCAAATACGAGCTCTGGCAAGGGAGATACAATCAGTCACTCGACTCATATATTGCATCCTTATTCTCGTTCATCAGACTCGCTCTGTTGCTATTTGAAAATCATAATTTATATAGTTATATTTTCATTCTATGCATTTTTAAAATGTTGGATGCAATTTTAGATCTAAATAATCTTCACTTTTTCAGAATCTTAGTTCATTATATTACATAAAGATTAAACTCGTTATCCATTTAAATTGGTCAGGTAGTCTGGACTGGTGCTATAAATTGAGTTTTGATGCAGTTTTAGATCTAAATAATGATTAAACTCGTTATCCATTTAAATTGGTCAGGTAAATTATTAGATGCAATTTTAGATTTAAATAATCTTCACTTTCTAAAACTATAACAGAACCTGATTCTATAAGCATTTATGATGCTTGCCGTAGGATGGCTGCTCGCAGAGTTGACGCTTTATTGTTGACTGACTCGAATGCATTACTATGTGGTATATTGATGGATAAGGTTAAAACTCAATCCTTCTTCACTCAGTAGACTCAAGTATAAGTGGATATAGTTGACTACTCTTCCTTTTTGTGTAGGTGTTTCTTTCTTCCTAAAGGATATAACATCTAGAGTTATTGCATGTGAAGTAAATATTCAGGAAACACTTGTTTCAAAGGATATGAAAAAACATCCTATTTTTGTGCTTTCAGACACACTTGTTGTAGAAGCATTGAGTTGTTGCCCTCTCAGAGACAATTTTTGCACTATACAGTTGAGCATCGTAGACCACTACAACAGTTGCAAGAGACATTGTTGATGTTACTAGTAGCTATGCAGGTATCATTGTTGCAAACCCTTTTCAGGTATTATTTATTTTTCACTGTTACATGGTGTTTCTCACATCAAGTTAACATTAAGCTATGTTCATATTATCATCAAGCATTACGAAGATGCACACTGAACCGTCTGATGTTCAAATCTAATCATTGGTTATGATGATTTGTGAAGCTTCTACTATTTACTTTATAAGCATATGTCAAACCATGTTTTGCTAGTGTTACCTCAAGACTTGAAAGTTATAACAATTTCTTCTTTACCAACCATTTGAATTACTGTATAAACACTCTAATCGTACAGTTTCTTCCCATCTTGTGGTTCAGTTTCCTTCTTATGTTGTGACCCTTCTTGTGTTATATGTTGTTGTTTATAGCAAGTTTATTGTGAGAAATCATCTATTTAGAGTATGATATGTATTTTATTTGTTCTTGGTATCTGTTATGCTAATGAGGGGTAGAAGACCTTAGAACCCTCTCTTGATATGCTAAATTTGCTTCACTGAACAGTTTTTTTTTTGTTCTGGGAGGGTGTATATACCAATACTTGGTATTCCTGTCGATCTCTTATTCAGATCTATAACATTGTCAATTGTTCTATGGTATTAGTAATACAAAATAGTTGAGTTCTGGAAACTTCACTCACTGACCCTTAATTGTTGGCAAGCTTGGTGTATTCTGAAAATCATTTAGGCAATATGAGGGGTTTGCTAATCCCTAAATTTTGAGGATTTAGATTTTGGGAGTAACTTGTCTTCACTTTGGTGATTGTTTGAGGAGGGTTCACATGTTGACAGATTCCATAGGCTGTTTTCGCCACAGTTTACTTGATGTTCACTTTCTTCACCAATTAATAATGTTATCTGAGCTTTTCATGTTTGTTAGTTTGTATGTCGGCTTTCTGTCTTTTCATGTTTGTTAGTTTGTATGTTAGTTTCTCAATTGACTTATAGGTCATTCATAACCATTCGTGGTGCAGTAATTAGGCAATGTATTTGATCCTGTATTACATCTCTTTTCCTTATTTTCTCCTTGTGCATTTCTTTATGCAGGTCTATCTGGATGAGCAGTACGTAAATAATTCTACGCTATCTGATGTGACATTCTTAGTTGAAGGTAGCAGCAGTTTTGTGATTCAAATATTGTCATCTTCTTTATATCATGGTGTTCTCAAATTGGGTATACTCGAAAGTATTGTATGTTACACGTGCTTTTAGCCCATTGACCTAAAATTATGTACTCCTAAAGGACCGTAAATACTTAGCTCTTTCCTTAATGTATTACAAGATTGCAGTAAGAAAACATTAACTAAATCCCAGCTGTGTTTTGGAAAATTTTCCACCAAGTGGCATTTATGTTTTCATCCCACCACCTGTAAGTTGTGCTTCATCCCAACTTCCACCCTACATTCTACCTTATATAAATTTTTTTCTTTAGTTTTCTCTTGATTTCTGCTGGTTTTGTCCTTTGACTTTCACATACATTGGTGTTGTTCTCAATTTAATGTAATTGCCTATAGTTACTTTTAAGGACAAGGAAATTGTAGCAGGACTAATACTAGATTTTTGCTTTATTCAGTTCTTGGGGGTTTTATTGTGTCAGTGAAATTGATGAAATTGGAGCATAAATGGCAAGCTATTCAGGGAAAGGATCTCCATTAAATGGTTCTGTGTATGTCTGTAACTTTCCCCTTGGTACAAATGAAGATATGCTAGCTGAATATTTTGGCACAATAGGGGTGCTAAAGGTATGGTTGTGAACAGGTACTTCTAATTATGTTTGAGAATGTTTGTTATATGCTTTAATGATGATTTTCTTAGTTACTAGGATAATTGGTTTTAATCAACTGTCATATGTTGGTATGTACATGATTTACTAGTCTATAAAATTTGATTCTTCTATCATGATTCATCTTGTTCCTCTTTTTCTAAAGCTATCATAGGATGATTAACCATGACTAGTGTCGAGCGTGATTTTTTTTTCTAACATTTAATTTTCTTTTGAATGTGTAGAAAAATGTAGGTGATCAAATTTGAATAATGGCCTCAGGACAACTCAATATATTGGAGCGAACGATAAAGTGTTTTTGAACTACTATTATATATGTTTGAATAGATTGTGAAATTTATTGATAGTACACCTCTTAAAAATATTTCTTTCTAAGTATGTAGTACAAGACAACTTTTTCGAAGTTTATTGTAAATCTATAAATTGAACTCTTTATTAGCTAATTTGATGTTTGAGATCATTTATATTATACAATTATGTGATTAGTGAATCTATCCAAATCATATTTATTATTTTTCAATTAGAAATTGTGGCTATAAAAATTCTAAACAACGTTGCTACACTTTAATAGTGTGGCTAGAGGGATGCCAATTGTGTGGCTTATTGATTATAAAATGTAGTACATACATTTGAAAAGGCTACACTTTATAAGTGATGTTGAAGAGATATAAAAAGCTACACTTTTAAAGTGTGCCCAATAACAAAGCAAAGGCCACGCTAGAAAGTGTAATTTTATCAAATAAAACTATTGCCAATGAGATGCTACAAAGCGTGGCCTTTGTACCTCATCGGCAACGTTTTTTAAGTGTAGCTGCTACTGTAAAACTTGAAAAGTGTAGCCTAAGGTCAAAGGTTACGTCTCTTTAGGCCATCCCCAAAAAAGTGTTGCCTTTTATCAAAGACCACACTTTTTGCTAGTTTAGGCCACACTTTACAAGGGTGGCTGAAAGCCTAAAATGTTATAGTGTCTAAAAACACAAAAAAAAAACTATGCCCTAAACCCTAAACCTATAAAACCCTAAATAACCTTGACCTAAAAAACCCAAAACCCTAAACACTAAAAACCTAGATAAAACGCTTAACCTAAAACCCTAAACCTAAAAAAAAACATAAGCCCTAAACCCTAAACCCTAGCCTAAAACCCTAAAACCTAAACCTAAAACCCTAAGAGGTTTTGACATTAAGAAACCCTAAATCCTATAAACCCTAAAATAAACTCTAAAAACCATTTAAAAACCTTAAGCTCTAAACCCTAAATCCTAAAAATTCGATAAACCTCAACCTAAAAAACACAAAAGCAACCTAAGCCATAAACCTAAACCCTAAAAAACACTTAATCGTTAAAAACCCTAAAAAATACAAAAAAAATCCTAAACCTAAAAAACTAGAATCTCAAAACCCTACAAGGCCCTAAATCGTATATTGAAAACCCTAAAAAGCACAAAAAAAATCATAATCCTTAATCTCTAAACCTATAAAATCCTAAAAAGTCGTACCCTGAAAAACCCAAAGGCCTAAACCCTAAAACCCTAGATAAAACCCTTAACCCAAAGTCCTAAACCTAAAAAATCCTAAGACCTAAACCCTAACCCCTAACCCTAAATCCTAAAACTAAAACCCTAAGAAACCCTAAACTCTTAACCTTAAGAAACCCTTAATCCTATAAACCCTAAAAACCATTTAAAATCCCTACAAAACCCTAAGATCTAAACCCTAAATCATAAAAATCTGTAAACCCTAAACCTAAAAAAGACAAAAAAAGCCCTAAGAAACACTTAATCCTTAAAAATCCTAAAAAATGCAAAACCCCTAAACCTAAGAAACTCTAAGCTCTAAATCCTATAAAAACCTAAATCATATACGCTAAATCCTTAAAAAAAAAAAACCTAAGCCCTAAGCCCTAAACCTATAAAACCTTAAAAAATCGTAACCTGAAAAAACCCAAAGCCCTAAACCCTAAAAACGTAGATGAAATCCTTAACCCAAAATCCTAAAACTAAATAAACCCTAAACCCTAACCTAAAAACCTAAATCGTAATCCTAAAACCCTATGAAACCCAAAACCATAAACCTTAAGTAACCCTAAATCCTATAAACCCTAAAAACCATTTTAAACCCCTAAAAAACCATAAGCTCTAAACCCTAAATCCTAAAACTCTGTAAACCCTTAACCTAAGCAACACAAAAAATCCATAAACCTTAAAACCTAAACCCTAAGAAATACTTAACCCTTAAAAATTCTAAAAAAAACCCAAAAAGCCCTAACCGTAAAAAACTCTAAGCTCTAAACCCAATAAAGCCCTAAATCACATATGCTAAATCCTAAAAACATAAAAAAAAACATAAGCCCTAAACCCTAAACCTATAAAATCCTAAAAAAACTTAACCTAAGAAACCCTAAAAACCTAAATAAAGCCTTCAACCTAAAACCCAAACCTTAAAAAAACCCTAACCCCTAAACCTTAAATCCTAACCGAAAACTCTTAAACCTAAACCCTGACCAAAAACTCTAAAACCTAAATTGAAAACCCTAACAAACCCTAAAACCTAGACCTTAAGAAATCGTAAATCCTATAAACCCTAAAATAAACTCTAATAACCATTTAAAACTGCTACAAAACCCTAAGCCCTAAACCCTAAAAAAACCTAAGAAACACTTAACCCTTAAAAACCATAAAAAACCCAAAAACCCCTAAACCTAAAAAAACACTAAGCTGTAAACCCTATAAGGCCCTAAATCGTATATGCTAAACCCTAAAAACACAAAAATTAACTGGTAGCCCTAAACCATAAACCTATAAAACCCTAAAAAAACTTAACCCAAAAATCCCAAACCCCTAAGCCCTAAATACCTAGATAAAATGCTTAACCTAAAACCCAAAAACTAAAAAAAAAAAAAACCCTAAACCCTAGAACCTAAACTAAAACCCTAAATCCTAAACCTAAAACCCTAAACCTAATAAAACCCTAAATCCAAAACCATAACCTAAAACCCTAAATCCTAAACCCAAAACCCTAAGAAACCCTAAACTTTAAGAATTAAGAAACCCTAAATCCTATAAACCCTAAAATAAACCCTAAAACCTGTTGAAAACCCCTACAAAACCCTAAGATCTAAACCGTAAAATCCACAAAATACGTAAACCTTAAACCTAAAACACAAAAAAAAAATCCCTAAACCAAAAAAAAAACCTAAGAAACACTTAACCCTTAAAAACCCAAAAACCCCTAAACTTAACTTTTTCTTTTTCATGCACATGCTCTATTAGTGCTTACTGATGGTAACCTTATTCCATATGGATACATCTAAGATATTTAGTCCCCAACAACTCTTGGATAACATACTCTTTCCCAAGAAAGTGGTGCCCTTTTTGATAATTCAGTACTCCCAATCCATAAGAAGGATCTGCAAGTGACTTCAATGATCTGGATAACCTTATTAGGTTGCACAAAAACATGTGCACAAAACTTGGATAGAGAACAACACAAATTTTATCAATTGGGTTCTACCTGTATATAATGAATTAGTCCATGATTTAATTCTATCCAATATTTTCTCCAACAATGGTAATTTGTTGTTATTTTTCTCACATATATGTATTCTCTTTTTCAAACTATTTGGCAGGATTTATTTAAGTTGAGGATCTATCAAAAGTAATTTCTCTATCTCTACGAGATAGAGGTAAGTTATGCGTACACTCTACCCTCACTAAACCCCACTTATGAGATTACACTAGGTATGTTGTTGTTATTGAATTTAGTGTATCTTTTAATGTAAAATTGAATGAAGTACAGATTGAAAAACTTAAGTTTGTTGTGATTTTGGTTTTCGTTGGGTAAGAAGTGTACAAATGTATTGTAGTTTGGTTTTGCAAGCGCACTAGAGCTTTAATGTACATTAGTGGATATCTACTCATAATGTGTGGTGAGTTGGTTACTATTACTATTGGTGGTAAAGTAGTGTGATATTTATTTGCCACTAGAAATCTTAAACAAAATTACTGGTGCCAAATCTTCCACGTTTCGTGAAGGAACAATAGTACATCCAAAAAATATTCTTTAGCTACCACCTAGGATAGTCTCAATCTAAGATTGATAACAAAAACCTATATGAATAATTGAAAAAAATATAAGTTGGTGTTGATATATAAATTAAATTCTTAATGGAGTGGTCATACAGAAGTAGAAACTTGACTAAAGGTTGTATGATGTTACTGTATACAGAAGAAGAAGTTTGACTCAAGGTTGTCTGATGTTACTGAATAGAGAGTAGAAGCTCGACTGTAGGTTGTGTGATGTTTCCGTGACAACAGATGACACAAATTAAAAGTTTTATCCTATGAAATATTAAGAATTTCAAAATTAGACTTTCACATGAAAGGGCCTTTTCTAGTATTTATATCTTAGTTTCTCATGTTGGTTCCATTTTATTTGCTAAAAGTGTCAATTTCTTTTTAATGAAAATTAAAGACCCGATACCAGTTCTTACTTTGATTACTTTTGCTCTATTTATCGACACTTGTCACTACTCCATTGTTCACTCTAGGTAGTGATAAGATATGTGTGTTCAACATAATTTCACGTGAGTAAGACAAAGGATATGTCAAAAATTAGGAGATTGAACTATCAAAAAAATTTAAGGTTCGCTGATGTGTTAAAAAATATATGAGATTGAATGGTCAAACTACTTAAATTCAAGATATTTGATCCAATGCTTGCTGCTATTAATAGTGATTGTGGCTATATATCACTAGATTAAATGAATTTTATTGTTGGATTTAGTGATATTGCTACAAGAAGTGTGACAATTTTTAGGATTTTGATTTATGACATCTTTTTCACATCATTGTTTGACATTATATAAGCATTAGATAAGGCCTAAACATAAAGGAACATAATCCTTACTCCACTGCTGCAAACTACATTTCCTCTTGCTAAGTATATTAGTTATATTCAATTTAAAGTTCATCACTTTCTTTTTTATCTTCTCTGTTGCTTGGAAAAGTGATATATGTTATAGCAACCTTGCAATCTTAAATTATTAATTTGTTTTCTATGAAGTTTTATTATAAGTTTTGTTACTAAACTAACATGATCTTATTTTGAATAGGTCAAGAATATGAAGTTTGAAGAAACTGTCCATGCAGAAAGTGTCTAGTAGAGTTCAAGCACACAAAAAACTTAGTCTTTTCTTTTGTTTTGTTAGGGGTTGTTCTTCTGTTTCGTTAGAGGTTGGTTAAAGATGTAGGTATTTTTACATACATCAATTGTATTTTCTTGCAACTCAAGAATTTGATAGAAGTAATGTTATACACTTTGTCTGGGTATATCTTTTGATAATAGTCAATTTATATAAGTAACAATGACTTTTTATGTGAATAATAATTATATTGTACGTTAATTCATTTATGTGTGTATATGAAGGCATACAAAAGGAATATGTGGCTCCTAAAAGTATTGCTATTGGAAGTCTCAATAAAATTAGTTAGAGACACTTTATTGTTTATAGTAATAATTACTGAATTTATCATTGACATTTTGAATTATCAAAGAACGGAATGACAAGCAACGAAGGGAAAAGTCAGTCGCTAAGAAAATATATAATGATTGAATTTTTGTTGTCGCTAAAGGTGTTTTAACGTTCGGATTCCGATCTTTGACTTATAATGACCGGATTGAGAATTCGGTCATTAGCCTTCAACGATAGAGATTTTAGCGACCGTATTTTTTCCAGTCTCAATTAACTAATAAGGACCAAAGTAGGACCTTTAGTGACCGGATATCCCATCGCTAAAAACCACTTTTATTGTAGTGTACAAAAACCCCTAAACCTAAAATAACTTTCTGCTCAAAATCCTATAAAGCCCTAAATCGTATATGCAAAACCCTAAAAAACACAAAAACAAAAATCATAAACCTTAAACCCTAAAGCTATAAAATCCTAAAAAACCGTAACCTAAAAACTACAAAGCCCTAAACCCTAAAAACCTAGATAAAATATAAAACCCTTAACCTAAAACCCTAAACCTAAAAAAACCCTAAGACCTAAACCCTAAACCCTAACCTAAAACACTAAACCTAAGAAACACCTAAGCCCTAAACCCTAACCTAAAACCCAAATTCCTAAACCTTAAACCCTAAACCTTATGAAACCTTAAATCCTATAAACTCTAATAACCATTTAATACCCCTACAAAACCCTAAGCTCTAAATCCTAAATCCGAAAAGTATGTAAACCCTAAACCTAAAAAACCCTAAGCTCAAAACTCAATAAAGCCCTAAATCGTATATGCTAAACCCTAAAAAACACAAACAAACCTTAAGACCTAAACCCTAATCCCTAAACCTATAAAATCCTAAATAACCCAAAGCCCTAAACCAAAAAAACCTAGATAAAACCCTTAACCCAAAACCCTAAACCTAAAAACCCCCTAAGCCCTAAACCCTAAACAATAACCTAAAACCCTAAATCCTAATCCTATAAAATACTAAAACACCCTAACCTTAAAAAAACCAAAACCCTAAATGCTAAAAACCTAGATAAAACCCTAAACCTAAAAAACCTTAAACCTAAAAAACCCCTAAGACCTAAACACTAAACCCTAAACCCTAAACAAACACCTAAAACCTTAAATCCTAAACCTAAAACCCAAATAAACCCTAAACCCTAGACCTTAAGAAACCCTAAATCCTATAAAACCTAAAATAATCCATGAAAAACATTTGAAACCACTACAAAACCTTAAGCTCTAAACCCTAAATTCTAAAAATCCGTAAACCCTAAACCTAAAAAATAGAAGAAAAAAAAAACCCTAAGAAACACTAAACCCTTAAAAATCCTAGAAAGTACAAAAAGCCCTAATGCTAAAGAACACTAAACGCTATAAAATGCTAAATCGTATATGCTAAGCACTTAAAAACACAAAAAAAACTAACCCCTAAACCATAAACATATAAAACCCTAAATAACCTTAACCTAAAAATCTCAAAGCCCTAAACCCTAAAAACCAAGATAAAACTCATAACCTAAAACCCTAAACCGAAAAAAACCCTAAGCCGTAAACCCTAAACCCCAACCGAAAAATCCAAAGAAACCCTAAATCCTATAAACCCTAAAATAAACACTAAGAACCATTTAAAACCCCTACAAAACCCTAATCTCTAAACCCTAAATCCTAAAAATCTGTAATCCCTGAACCTAAAAAGACACAAAAAAACCCTAAGTCCTAAACCCTAAACCTATAAACCCCTAAAAAATCTTAACCTACTGAAATCTCTAACCCCTAAAACCCTAGATAAAACCCTTAACCTAAAATCCTAAACTTAAAAAACTCTAAGCCCTAAACCATAAACCCTAACCTAAAACACTAAATCCTAAACCTAAAACCCTAAACCCTAAACCTTAAGAAATCTTAAATCCTATATACCCAAAATAAACACCAAAGCCCATTTAAAACCCCTACAAAACCCTATGCTCTAAACCCTAATTCCGAAAAATCCATGACCCTAAGCCTAAGAAATACAAAAAACCCTAAACCCTAAACACTAAACACTAAAAAACCCTAATTCGTAACCCTAAACCTAACAACACTAAGCTCTAAACCTTATTAAGCATTAAATCGTATATGCTAAATTCTAAAAAAACACAAAAAAATCCTAAGCCCAAAACCTTAAACCTATAAAACATAGAAAAACATTAACTTAAAAAACCCTTAAAACCTAAATAAAACCTTTAACCTAAAACCCTAAACCTAAAAAAACCTAAGCCCTAAACCTTATACCCTAGCCTAAAATGCTAAATCCTAAACCTAAAACCCTAAGAAACCTTAAACCCTAAAGAAAGGCTAAATCCTTTGAACCCTATAATAAACCTTAAAAACCATATAAAATCCATATAAAACCCTAACTCCTAAAAATCTGCAAACCCTAAAACTAAAAAACACAAAAAAACCCTCATCCCTAAACCTTTAACCCTTAAAAATCCTAGGAAATACTTAACCCTTAAAACCCCTAAACCTAAAAAACTCTAAGCTCTAAACCCTATAAATCCCTAAATCATATATGCTAAACCCTAAAACACACAAAAAAAAACCTAAACCGTAAACCCTAAACCTATAAAATCCTAAAAACCCTTAACCTAAAAAATCCAAAGCCCTAAACCCTAAAAGCCTATATAAAACCCTTAACCTAAAACCCTAAACATAAACAAACCCTAAACCCTAGCCTAAAATCCTAAATCCTAATGATAAAGCCCTAAGAAACTCTAAATCCTAAACCTTAAGAAATCCTAAATCCTATAAACCCTAAAAACCATTGATACCTCTAAGGTCTAAACCATAAATCACAAAAATCCGTAAACCTTAAACCTAAAAAACACAAAAAAAAAAACCTAAGCCCTAAATCCCAAACCCTAAACAACCCTAAGAAACACTTTACCCTTAAATCCCTTAAAAAAACCCTAAACCCACTAAACCTAAAAAACTCTTAGCTCTAAACCCTATAAAACCCTAAATCATATATGCTAAACCCTTAAAAACACAAAAAAAAAACATTAAGTGCTAAACCCTAAACCTATAAATTCTTAAAAAACTTTAACCTTAAAAACCCAAAGCCTAAACCCTAAAAACCTAGATAAAACCATGAACCTAAAACCCTAAACCTAAAAAATCCCTAAGCCCTAAACCCTAAACCCTAACATAAAACCCTAAATCCTAAACCTAAAACCCTAAGAAACCTTAAACCCTAAACCTTAAGAAACCCTAAATCCTATAAACGCTAATATAAACCCTAAAAACCGTTTAAAACCCCTACCAAACCCTAAGCTCTAAACCGTTAATCCTAAATATCCATAAACCTTAACCTATAACACACACAAAAAAGGTGTTTGCGTCGTGCCACGATGTTAAATTAAGCGCTTATTGGGAGGCAACCCAATTAGTAGTGTAACTTTTTTTTTTTTTTTTTTTTTTTTTTTTT